>JAQZBX010018214.1:0-12929 GCA_029593785.1 Cabassous unicinctus | reverse complement strand
AGCTGTGACTCTCAACTCCATTCCCCCATGTATTTCTTCCTTAGCAACTTGGCCTTTGTGGACTTTTATTATACTTCCATGACAGTCCCACAAAAGGTAGTGAACACATTGACAAATATGAAGACTATTTCATTTTCAGGCTGCCTCAGGCAGCTCTTCTTCTTAATTTCCTTTGTGAATGTGGAGAGCTTCCTTCTCTGTGTGATGGCATATGATAAGTGTATGACAATCTGCCACCCTTTACATTATACCAACATAATGAATCCTCATATTTCTGTCCAGTTGGTGGCTGGGCTCTGGGTTGTAACCTACCTCCACGCCCTTCTACAGACTGTCCTAATGGCACATCTCTACTTCTGTGCTTCCAATGTTATCCATCATTTCTTCTGTGATCTCAACCCACTCCTGCAGCTTTCCTGGACTGATGTGTCCTTCAATGTGATGAATATCTACATGGTAGGAGCCCACAACTTTTATCTGCATCCTCATATCTTAAGTGCTTATCTTCTTCACTGTTGTCAAGTTCACTTCTACTCAGGCAAAACCCAGAGCCTTTTCCACCTGTGTCAGTCACCTGTCAGTGGTGGTGTTGTGCTCTGGCACAGTCATTGCTTTCTACTTCAGCCCTTCTTCATCTCACACTCCTGTGAGGGACACACTGTCATCTGTCATATATAATGTAGTGACTCCAATGCCGAATCCTTTCATCTACAGTCTAAGGAATAGGGATATGAAGAGAGCACTCATGCAAATTCTTTGTAAGTGCACAGCTTTTATCAGCAAACATGTCAATGAGTGAATTAACAATACTAGTTTGATCATAAAAGAAAATGAATCTCTAGAGGGCAATATGATAAATCGATTCTTTTGCTAAATGTCTCCTTTATGTTTGAAAATGTGTTTAAACATGTTTTATGGATTTACACATTAATGAATTTGAATAAATATATGAGATAAAATTATTTCTTTCAGGTAAATAAAGACAATCTTAAGTTATAGCATACCTAAAGCCCAGCTTATAAAAAGTAAGAATCTCTGATTCCATTCAATGGACCTTAGAGATGAAATGTGATTCTCTGTGAAAAAATTTTCCAAACAATATAGATTAGGAAAAATTAAGATCAATCCTTCACTTAGTATTTATATGTTCAAATTTTGAAATAAATATACATGGATTTAAATATTGCCTCTGTAAATTAGTGGAACAAGGAGGTTGTCTCATTTTTAATCTCCTATTCCCCCAAATTTATCCAAGTTAAAAAATATTTATTACAATCATTTCTCACATCAAATATAGTCTAGTGTTCCATTCTATGACCCAAGTGCTTCCCAAACTTGTTATTTTATGGTTTTTAATAGAGTAACCACACCCCTCAGAATTTCTTTCCTAGATATCTCCACAGGGCAGAGGGCAGCTGATCCTACAATATTAAGCACATTCTAAATATATTCCATAATTGAAGAAGAGATCAAATTGTCAGTACATTTTTCAGAGATGGAAGGGTGTTTTGCTTTCATGTCAGTAAAATAATGCTTTCTGTCCAAATAAAACTTTAAATTCTTCAGGAAAAAACCTTACCCCAAATGCATGGGTTTTATTTCATGCATTGCCCTCATGAAATTCAATATACTACATGTCAAAAAGTTTATATTTAGAGTTTTTCAGTCTAGTGAAGTCCATGTAGGATGGTGCCATTCCAGTACAACATTACTGAATATTCAACTCATTCCAGTTCCTTTACAGGGTACCATGTACGCGAGTTAAGGTCATTTTTGCCTGTTGTTTTACAGTCTTAAAATCTATTCTCCAGGGTTGTTTTTCATATATTTTTGGTTGAACATGTGCACATTTGTGCTTCTAAATACACATATACATACACACAGATGCAACACAACCTCCTCAAGGGAAAATGAATAGTTTCAGTAATAGGAAAATTTAAATCATTCAGGGAAAAAATACTACAAAGATTTAAGGCAGTACATAATTTTATTAGCAGTTCAAAGTGACATGGGATGGAAGCAAAGTATGAAGACCACAACCATTGGTGCACCACCCAAGGACTTGTTTACCATTTTAACTTGCTGACACACCCTGTATTTTAAAGAGAAGTTTTCCAAATCATACATGAAAGGCATTACCTTTTACAAAGGACATTATTTTGGTCAGGAAATACCTCCATTTTATACTACAATAATTGTATAGACAACCTTGACATGCTTCAGCAAGCCATTTCAATGTGTATATTAATTCCACCCATTTTTCACAATGAGCTTCCTAAGGAAGCCAGGTTTATCCTCCTGAACACATTTCATAGATATGACCTTCAGTTATATTTCCCCTAGAAACTGCCAGTAGGAGATCTCATTAGAATAAGCAGAAAAAGGTAGTTTGGTCTGGTAATTCTCCCTGCCTCTGGTCCTAGAGTATGAAAGATTAGCCACAGCTTGGCTTCTAACTTATTTCCCTCTAGGCATTCATAGAACTGGACAAATGCAGAATGTTAGGTGTTATAGGTGATTTCACAGCATGAGTGGCTGGATGAAAGGAAAGGTATAGGAGTAGATAACCTTGTTGAATTCAGGTTACCAGGGCAGGTGGAAAATTGCTTTTTGTCCCTAAGTATGCACTATTTTCTGTGCTGTAATGGCTGCAAGTTATATTTTCAGGAAGAAAGAGGAGACTGCTAATAACCAAACCAAAACAAATGAAATATTGCTTTTAAATTCTGAACTACACAAATAAGTAATGTGAAGAACAGTTTGATTTGTTCTAAAGGTAATATGTGGAGAGAACAAAGTAAAAGGAAAATATTACCAAAGGAAAGTGGAGGATAATGTAGTACAGTCAGAAGCTCTCAAAGGAGAAACACTTATTGTTCATGTGTAGTCCAATTCTTAGCCTTGTCCCAACTCAATGCCTTGACTTCCCAAAACTTTCTACCTTGGACATGCACTGAAGATTCTGCTAAAGGTTTCTGCAAAAATTCCTAAGATGTTTCTTGACTTTGCAATCATTTTCTTCTCTTCTTCTTTGATCAACTGGCTCAAATCAGGAACTATAAGCTTTTATATTATATAAATAAACAGTATGGGCAAGTTGATGCTAAGAGGGGTTTAAGAGAAGTTGAAAGATTTTGTTCTGTATTTTTTTAATATGGACTAGATAAGGAGCTATGGCAGCTGTGTTAGTCAAGGTTCTCTTGGGAAACAGAATCAACAGGAGATATCTATCAATAATATGAGATTTTATAAGAGTCTCTCATGCGACCATGGGGATGCTCAAGTCCAGGTTCCACAGGCAAGCTGCAAACCAGGGGCTGTGATAAAATTCTGATGAAAGGTCCTTGAGTTTCTGGGAGAAGATGGCTTTCCAAAGACGAGCCGGGAAATTCTCTCTGAATGTTGAAATCACTTCCTCTTTTAAGGCATTCAACTGATTGTATTAAAGCATCAACCATTGCTGATGCCATCTCCCTAGTTGATGCAGATGTAATCAGCCATCCATGCAGGAAATTCACTGGTGATGGAAGTCCATAAATGCTCTTGTATTACAATTAGCCCAGTACTTGCTGGACCAAACACCTGGACACAATTACCTGGCCAAGTTGACAGATTAGCCTAACCATCACAGTCCTCCCCTTGTCAACTCGGCAGTCATACACATTACCCTAAATCATACTTATTCTCTAAGTAAAAACAATAACAGACAAGCATGCATATATATTTCCACCTAACAATGTTCAACTCCCCTGTGTACAACCGGAAATGCATTAATTCCCCACAGAATAGGGCACAAGTCCTTGGGTAATATCCACTCTTAAACTTGACATCCTTAAATATTATGACATGAAATTAATACAACTTTTCATATGATAGGGGAAAAGGATGGGGAAGAAAACAAATTCGTTTGTGTACATATACAATCATACTCATAAGGAAAGAAGGAAGAAGGGTTCCTGACAATTATAGTGTTCGTTTCTGTAACTGGTCATGTGGTCGAACTTCATATTTATCACTACCTTCTTCCACTACCCATTCCATGTTCCCGTTACATTCAGCAAGCACTTCAGCTGGCCGTGCTTCTTTGCGTCTGTAATTTGAGTTAGGATTTTGTTCACTCAACCTAGAATTCTTCTGTTTATACAGATCCAGAAGAAATTTAGTAGACAGCCCATGTATTTCACTTCAAGGTAGCCATGATCTATTAGCCAATGCCATAACTCCACGTGACTCAGACTATTCTGTGTGTTGCTTTGAATCTCCCTTTCATTGCGGTAGCCACGCCTACTTTGCCTTTGGCAATTAACTGCCAATACTTGACTTTTACCGGACAGAGATCCGAACATCCTGATAATGTTTAAGGATTCCAATTCCATTACAGCCCTCCCTATAGTAATATCTGGACTGCAGAGAGGAGCAATCACAGAGCTCTTCAGAGAAGATGGGGTTAGACTTACAAATTTATTCTTCACAGTCCTGATTAAAGGTGTGTTCTCTGGGCATTCCTGGGGTGGGTGGGCAGGTCTCAAATGGTAAATCCATTCTATCATTCCAATCTGTATAAACCTTTGAATCCCCTCATATACTGTATACCAGGGCAAATTGGGCATCTCAGATCAGACATGCTAGGCCATCATTTGGTCCATGTTTCAGTCAGCCACCCAAACAAGCTGTTAGAGGCCTTTTTAAGCCCTTGAGCTACAGTGTTGAATCCAGAATTTCTACTTAGTGGGCTAATATAAATAAATTCAGCCTGATCCAACTTTATATTCCTTCCACCATTATCCCATATCCTTAGTATCCATTCCCACTCATATTCCCCTGATTTCTGTCTATATAAGTTGGAAAACTCATGCAGTTCTTTCAGAGTATAGCTTACTTCCTCATGGGTCACACTTTGTAATTCACCTTTTGGGGCTTGTGATTTTAGCTTAGTAATGGGTCTGAAAGACAAGAAGGGTGGTGGGGGTGGGTAAGGAGAAGGAGTAGAGATGTCTTGCAGGCTATTGACCTCAGGGCATTCCTTTGTATTTTCTTCTGGTGAGATAGGATTAATCTCTTCAGGCAAGGGTTGGAAAGCAGATTCCTCAGGGCAGATTGGAAGTTGAGCAGTGGATGCTGGAGTTTGGCTGGTACCTGCCTTGTGGTTGGGAGTAGGTCCAGACTCTCTGGGGTAGGCTGGAGGCTGGGCAGTGCATGCTGGAGTTATGCTGGTACCTGCCTCAGGGCTGCGAGGAGGTCCAGTCTCCCTGGGGCACGCCAGAGGCTGAGCAGTGCAGGGTTCAGTTTGGCTGGTACCCACCTCAGGGCTGGAAGGAGGTCCGGACTCCCTGGGGCAGGCTGGAGGCTGCAAGATTCAAGGTTGACAAGTTGTGGTCTCCACAGGGCAGTCCATCACAGGTTTATCTGGTAAAGTCTTAGCAGAATTTAGGGTTCCAATGTCCCCACCAATATTATCATCATCCCATATGGCTCCATCCCAATCCTCAGGGTTCCACTCCTTTCCAAATAATGCCTTCACTTTAATTGCAAAAACCCTGTAAGGTTGAGATTTTAGTTTCCTCTGTAATTCTGCTACTGGTACAATGAGAGTCTGGGTTTGATTCTCAGATATCTCAGTCTATGGCTATAGGAGACAAGATTTTCTTTCAAGGGACACATAGAAACTTTCATATCATTCATGTGACATTTAAGTTTCAAATTTGAAGACTTTAGATCATCTCTTTCTTTTGTAACTGCATCCAGAGTATCTAGGAGGAGCCAGCCAACATCATTATACTTTTTGACTCCATAAAATTCTGTTAAGGTGTTGAAAACACTCTCACCCAGATCCTTGCTTCTTATAAGCATGGAAGTAGGGGAATCCAGTGGTGCTATTTTGCATATCTCTATTGCCAGCTTATACCAGGGACTGTTAGTAACCTCTTCATTATTGGAAAGGGAGTCATTAGTACCCTTGAGTTCAATTAGAGTAGAAAGCCAATTACAAAACTCCCAGAACCACCTCAGACTTCCCATGTTTAAGACTCTGTTCCTCAAGAACCACTCCCGGTACCAAGCTGTGTTAGTCAGGGTTCTCTCAGGAAACAGAATCAACAGGAGATATCTGTCAATAATATGAGGTTTTATTCACAAGACCGTGGGGATGCACAAGTCCACGTTCCATAGGCAGGCTGCAAACCAGGGCTCCAATGAAAGTTCCTTGAGTTTCTGGGAGAAGTTGGCTGTCCAAAGAGGAGTTGGGAAATTCTCTCTGAATGTTGAAATCACTTCCCCTTTTAAGGCATTCAACTGATTGGATAATAGATTCAACCATTGCTGATGCAATCTCTCTGATTGATGCAGAGGTAATCAGCCATCCATGCAGTAAACTGACTGGTGACGGAAGCCCATAAATGCTCTTGTATTACAAATAACCCAGTGCTTGCTGGACCAAACACCTGAACACAATTACCTGGATGATTTGATGCATTAACCTAACCATCACAGCAGCTATCTTTCTATCCTGAGACAATAAGTTAAAACATGGATGTACACTGACATCCTCCTGTGATGTTTTCATAGAATTCTGAGGCAACAAATATGAAAATTAGTATATATTAAGGTCAGCTTTGGCACAATCAGCCAGATCTAAAAGCACCAACAGGCACAACCTCCTGACTTTCTTATTATGATCAGAGAAAACAATAAGCTCATACTTCTTTAAAAGGAAGATATATGAGAAAAAAGAAAGATCATTCCACAAACCCAATACCACAAAAGAGTTCCAGAAGAAGAGATCTTAGGAAAGTTGTATAACATAAAAAAAAATGTAATGTTTTCTTTAATTTGTTTTTGCTTCTTTTTTAGGATTGGAAAAATGTCACTAAAGATATGACTGTACAGATTCTAAAATTAGGTGTGATATCATCTATGATTTCACCACTTATAATAAAGGACCAATAATTCATTAGGCCCTAATGACTAAGGGATAAAATTATTAAGAATGTGAATTTAAACAGTATGAATTTTTAGATAATATTTTGTCAGTTTTCTGTCCCTGCTACAGACAGGAAAGCACACTCACCCCCCCACACACACACACACAGACAAGCATTCAGAAGCTAGACTTGTTTTCTGGGAATATGGAAAGACAAAGAATGGTGGAAGTTACCATTACTGAGAAAACAAGGAGTGACGCAGCTTGTTGAAGTGACCTGCATTCTCATCAGAAATTCTTTAAGAACTTATATTGAAAAATAAATATGTAAGAATAACTAACTATATTTAAAAAAGTAATAATACTATAGTAACTTGGTAGGTTTTAATTCTTGATAGAACACTACTGCAATCAAATGAACACTATTTTGTGAGAGAAATAGATAAGTACAACAGTGGAATGGAATAGAGATGCTTAAAACAGACCTATATGTAAAGCTAGCTAGCTAGATGATGATAGATGATAGAGAGATAGATAGATAGATAATGTTTTTAGGGTTTTAAATCAAGCCTCCCAGAAGACATGTTCATGTTTTAACCCTTGATCCTGTGGATGTGAACTCATTTGAAATGGGAACTTTTAGTTATTATTAGATTATTGATTGAATCAGTGTGAGTCTTAATCCTATATAACTGAAGGCATCATAAGCACAGGGGAAATTTAGATGCAGTCAATCAGTAGAAGACAAATGAGGAGAAAGAAGATTGCCCTGTGAAAAATTCAGAGATTATGGAATGCAACAAGCCAACATCAGAACATTACAGATTTTGGGAAAAAAACACTGATACTTCCAATACCTTGGTTTTGGATTTCTAACTTCCCAAAACTGTGAATCATTAAATTCCTGTTTTTAAGACAACCAGTTTGTGGTATATGTTATTGTCAACTTAGATATATGCATATAAAAACTCTCTATATAGAATACATGTGCATATATAATACACTAAAATAAATTTTTATAAGAACGATATTGATATAAAGACAAACATGTTGGTGTTATGATAAAACTATAATGTAGACTGTTTTTGTTGAGTGGCTGTATTAAGCACATCAGACTTCAGAAAGAGAGAGTTGTCTAAATCATTATTATTCCAAAGCATTAACTACAGTGAAAATCACAATGAGAACGTGATTTCATGCAAAATTTCAGAACAGGAAATTCTAGGGTTCAGTCTTACCAACAATACAATCAATGAGCTGGAAAATGTTATTGGAATTATTTGTTTGCAATTCTGGAAACAACTGAACAATGAAAATAATCACAGGAGACCTGGACAAAGGGAGAAGATGCCAAGCTTTTGAGGTTTCATAAGTGAGGGTGGACATGGTCCAGTGACAATCCTCCATCCCTCAGACCCACAGTGGCTGAATCTGTACAGCAGTCTCCGTTCTGAGATTTACTCACTTGTGCCAGAGCAGGCAGAGGAAATTTCCTTCTTGAAAAAGTTGAGGTTTCATGTCTAGCTTGTCTGGAAGATCTCTGAGGGATAAGAACAGAGGCTGCAACAACCATCCATTGGTGAATTTCTTAGAATATTTAAAAGATGGTACACCTGTTTTTCTAACTGATGAAATTTATGTCAACTGACTCATTGAAATAATGGAAAATAAACTTCAGTGGCCACATAAAACAAAGAATTTACACTCTGCAAAATTAGATAGGAAAAGCCATAATGATTGGGCTCCAACAAATATGAAAAAGAGTATATATTAAGGTCAGTGGGAAAACCAGATATCCAGAGTTATCACAATACAACTCAGGATGTTCCATTTTTAACAAAATATTATGAAATATACAAGAACAATGGAAGAATGGTCCTGTCACAGGATAGAGTGACAATGTACACACAATGAAAAAAAATTATTGAGACTTATTTTGTGACCTAACAGAGTCTATACTGTGAATGATCCATGTGCACTCGAGACAAATGCACTTATACAGCTAAGAGACTTCAAAGTGAGTCAGGAGGTCATTCCAGAGATTATGCTTTTGCATGTCTTAGTTTTATGTCTACCAAGAAAATGTCTTGGAATGTCATAACCTCCTCCATCAATAACATACTCCACATATTACTGTCATAACATCTCTTACATTAGTACTTGATATTTTTTTCCTCTCATGAGCTATACCTAGTCTTAATGGAAGTATGGTTACTTAAAAAAAATTGTATTTTACAAATTTTCCTTCTGAAACAATATTGGTTTTACTTCTCTTATTTGGTAAATAAAAGTAAAGATTCCAAACTCTTCTTACTAAACTGAGTTAGTTTTTATTCTCAAATAAACAGATAATGTTATAGAAAGAACACCACACATGGTAATAGAGACATAATTCAGATGACAGAAAGTTTAGCAGTATAGCTTTACCCCAGCAACATTGAGCAACAGTCTCATGAGCCAAAACATAATGCATACTCTCATAATATTGTCCCTCTAATTCTTAGTCAGAAAATAGGGGTAGATAATATGTTATTACTGCATGGGAAATTGGAAACTACCAAATGTTATATTTGTTATTGTTGAAGCAAGAATATATATTATCAAGAAAATATGTATGTGTATAAAGATATTAGTACTTTATTAACCCAAGTAATATCCACATGGGTGAAGCAGGTCTGGATCCTGTTATATTCCATTGTAGAATAAACTCCATTTTACTCTGATTCTTTCTTAATATATTTTTATTTTTTTAAAAGGTAATTAGATTACATAAATGTTGCATAAAAATATAGGGAATTTCCATATGCCCCACTCCCTACACCTCTCACATTTTCCCACATTAACATCTTACATTAGTATGGTACATTCATTACAATTCATGAAAACATTTTGAAGCATTGCCACTAAGCATGGATTATAGTTTAAATTGTAGTTTACACTCTCTCCTACACAATTTTGTAGGTTATGACAAGAAGTGTAATGACCTGTATCTGTCATTGTAATGTCATTCAGGACAGTTTCCAAGTCCCAAAAATGCCCTCATATTTCACCTGGTTTTCCCTCTCCTTGCTCTCAGCACCTCCAGTGGCCACTGTCACCACATCAATAATATAACTTCTTCCATTGCTAGAATCACAACAAGTCTATTGTAGAATACCAGTAAGTCTACTTTAGTCCATAGTTCATTCCCCAATCCTGAGGATTCTGGGGTAGTGATGCCCACTCCACCTCTAATTGAGAGGGGACTTTGTTCCCATGGGGCAGATGCATGGGACTCTATTGCAGTTGTAGACTCTCTTGGTTCCTTGGGATGGTCATTGCTCATCATCATATCCATTTTAGTTGTCCTTGGTGAGTCCAATGAACTGTTGCAACTCCAGTGAGATTCAGGACCCAGCTGGCACATCAACAGCCCAAAGATTTTAGACTCTTGGATGTACACCTATCAACTCTAGTACTAATTATAGGTTCATATAGAAGGGTCAGAAGAGCCATGTTTAGGAAAACCACAACTCTGTCCAACTCTGTCACAAGGGGGAGCATAAATTCTAAAGTAGAGCCTACTGGCAAGGCATCAAACTCCTGAGCTATCTACCCTGTCTTTAGTGTCTGGATGTTTCCAGAGCCTTCAGGAGCCCCACTACATGAGGTAGTGTTTATTTTGGCAGTCAATGAGATCTGTCAATGAGGCTTTGATTGGGTCATGTCAGGAGGATATTGAGTCCCTGCCCCCTTGGTGGGCAGGAACTCACAGAGAAACTGCAGCACAGAGAAAGGAGGTTGGAGTTTTGATCCTGGAGCCCAGAATGTAAGCACACAAAGAAGCAGATACATGAGGAAGGAGAGCAGTCTCCATTAGACATGGCAGAGACCCTGGGAAGAGAGACAAGCTGTTTGCCTGATAGTCTACAGCTGGCCTTGTGGGGAGAGCAGAGGAGCTGAGCCCAAAGAGAAATGACCCCCAGGAAGAGAGGATTCCACAATGCCTGAACCCTTACAGACATCGGCAGCCATTTTTCTCCAACACGTGGCAACAGACTTTGGTGAGAGAAGTAACTTATGCATTATGACCTGGTAACTGTAAGCTTCTACCTCAAATAACTACCCTTTATAAAAGCCAACAGATTTCTTGTGTTTTTCATCAGCACGCCTTTGGCTGACTAGTAAAACTAGCAACATGAAAAGGCCAGTATTATTACAAAAGTTTTGTTATAATCCATTTCTTTTATAATGAATTACATTTCAATTCAGTGCAAATAAAAACAAGCATTATGAGTTTAATAATAATTAAACTGGGTCCATCAACTCATTTTAAATAAATTTCATAATACATAATGAGTATCATATGATTCTTTCCCTTTAGAAGCTTGTTATAGTTCAGTATGATAACTATTTTAAAAATTGATTTACAGCACAAATATATCCAAAATGAACAATAAAAAGATGTTAAAAATATTTAAAGTTAAGGGTTATAACAAAATTTTTGTGGAAGCAATAAAATATGTAATATTGTCCAACAACTCATTTATTTATTAATTGCCTGCTTGGTCTCTCCTATATGCAGCATACTAAGCTAGTCATGGAGATATATCTCCTGTCCTCAAGCATAACATAGTTCCATGACAGAAAGGACCATATACCAAAGGCTTATGGAAACAAATACCATATTACAACTAAAATAAGTGGTATGATGGTGAGATAAACCTTGTTTAAATGTAACTAAAAGAAGAAGCTGAACTAGAATGATGTAGTTCAAGGCATATGAAGTCTCATTTTCAAATAGACCAGGGCAGGGAAATACAAATCTAGGTCAGGAATAGAGAAATAGTCCTAAGATCATAGTGTGTTGTATATCCAGAGATTATGAAGATCTGCAACTCTAGCTGGCAGTAAAACTAACTAAATTTCTTGTCTATTGTTTTGACCTCCCCAAACATAACTAATGCATTAACTATTTGATAAAACATACCTATAGCTAATTTCTCTTCATGGCAATAATTGATCAAATAATCAATTGATTCCAATGTCTGTTTGACAATCTTATAAATAAATACTTGATCCTACTGTCTATCTGATACTTTTAGAATCTTGTCAAATCTCTTTCTTCTCTGCCTACTCCCTCTCCCCCTCTTCTCTTTCCTTTCATGACAAAGATCACTGTGATTCCCACTCCTAGACCAGTCTCTTATCCCATTCCACCCTTTGCTATTTTTGTTTTGTTTTGCTTCCAACTCAGCCTTAACTTTATTCCCCAATCTCTTCTGAGACTCAGAACATCTATTCTTTTAAAATAAAGCTTAGGTGTTGCATTTTCCAAAAAACTGTCTTCATATATTGCCTTCCAACATCCCTCTGGGCTTGTTGCCTTACTCCATGAAATCTCATTTTCATATTACTATAATTGAATGAAACAAAATTTAATAAAGTTGAATTAAAATGTCCTTATCTCAGGGAGCAGGTGTAGCTCAGTGGTTGAGTGCCTGCTTCCTATGTACCAAGTCCTGGGTTCAATCCCTGGTACCTCCTAATTAAAAAGAAAAATGGAAAAAGAAAAAAAAGTCCTTATCTCTTCTCACTAGACTGAAAAGATAAAATATACATCAGAAAATGATATAGAGTATATAGAGTAGGGTTGGGAAGGAAAATAGGAAGACAGATGGACAAAAGATAGCCTTAAATCTTGTGTCTAATTTGAGGAGAAATTATACATATCACTTTAGAACTAAGCATTTCACATACCTCCTTTGCTAAGAGTAGCCATACATTTCATTTGCCTGAGAGAATCCAGGTTTATCCCTGATATCCCAATATCCTGTCCATTTTAGCATTTGCAACAGATAAATATTTCCATGGTGATCATATATAAAATACCAGCATGTATCTGTCCAATTCCAAGTGAAACCCTACACTTTGCCCCATCTACTAGATTTAGGCATAGAGGATGCTCCTTTATATCAGTTCATTGAATATCTTTTACATGATAATCACACTTTAAATATCCAATAGTATC
>JAQZBX010018213.1:0-34824 GCA_029593785.1 Cabassous unicinctus | reverse complement strand
GAACCCCAGAAGCCTGAACCCTGGCAAACGCTGGCAGCTGTCTTGCTCCAACACGTGACAATGGACTTTGGTGAGGGAAGAAACTTATGCTTTATGGCCTGGTAACTGTGGACTTCTACCCCAAATAAATACCCTTTATAAGGACCAACCCATTTTTGGTATTTCACATTAGCACCCCTTTGGCTGACTAATACAACCTCTATTAGCCTTCACAGACTTGAAGAGAGTTAGTGTCTTGCTCTGTGCTCTGTATCAGGCTTTGGCTTAAGGGAATGTTGTGGCTGGTTTTATCTTATATCTAGACAACCTAAACCTTTCCATATCAACAATAAGGCTGTTTGGCTTTCTTAGCATTTTTGTGTTCACTGTGATAACACTTTTTTTCAAATAGGTTTTTTTTTTAAAGATTTATTTATTTCAACACCCCTCCTCATTGTTTTATACTTGCTGTTTGCTCTCTGTGTCCATTAGCTGTGTGTTCTTCTTTGTCTGTTTGTCTTCTCTTTAGGTGGCACCGAAACTCGATCCTGGGACCTTCTGGAGTGGGAAAGAGGCACTCAGTCTCTTACGCCACCTCAGCTCCCTGCTCTGCTGTGTCTCTTATGGTCTCTCCTCTGTGTCTCTTTTTGTTGCTTCATCTTGCTGCGCCAGCTCTCGGCGTGGGCCAGCACTCCGCGTGGGCCAGCTTGCCTTCATCAGGAATCAAACCCTGGACCTCATATATGGTAGACAGGAGCCCAATCACTTGAGTCACATCCGCTTCCCTGCAATAGCACTTTTAATTTTCTTCAAGAACTTTTCCTTTGCATTCACATTTTAGCTGACTGCTTGACACAAGGGGCCTAGCTTTCAGCCTGACACGCCTTCCTCAATAAGCTTAATCATTTCTAGCTTTTGATTTTAACTGAGAGATGTGTGACTCTTCCTTTCACTTGAACAATTAGAGGCCGCTGTAAGGTTATTAATTGGCCTAATTCCAAAACTGTTGTGTGTCATGGAATAGGGAGGCCTGGGGAAAAGGAGAGAGACAGGGAATGGCCCACCGGGGAAGCAATTGGAACACACACATTTACTGATTAAGTCCATCATCTTATATGGGCGTAGTTTGTGGTGCCCTAAAACAATTACAATAGTAAAGTCAAAGATCACTGATCATATATCCATAACAAATCTAATAAATGAAAAACTTTGAAATATTGAGAGAATTACCAACTTTTCACAGACACAAAGTAAGCAAATACTATTGGGAAAATGGTGCCAACAGACTGCTGCACACAGGGTTGACACAATCCTTCAATTTGTAAAAACACAATATATGTGAAGCACAATAAAGCCAATCACACTAAAATGAGGTACACCTATATATGGCCATGCAAAACTGAAAATATTTGCCAACACCAATCAAGAAAGCAAGAACATAAATTCTGGGGAGCAGATGTGATTCAAGCAGTGGAGCTCCTGCTTCCCATATGGGAGGTCCTAGGTTCAGTTCCTGATGCCTTCTAAAAATAAAAACAAATAACAAGCAAACAAATGAAAAAAACAACTCAGGGGAGCCAATGTGGTTGAGTCCCGACTTCCCTCTCACGGGCTCCATCCCCGACCTGGTACCTCAATAAAATAAATAAAGGCCTCTTCATTAAAATAAAAAAATTTAAAAAAGAATGCATAGTCCAACTCCACCTTCAGATTTGATATTATAAAAATACAACAAAACATACAACTGCAAATCATTTTGATACCCTAGACAAATACGAAAATCCACATCTGCTTATCTTATAGGTTTATTTCTTGCCTATGAGAAAGCTACACAAAAATCTATTGCCCCTTTTAATTTTGCTTTTAACCACAAAGTTTCCTAGGAAAATCATTGCTACTGATTTAAATGTTCCCTTATTGTATTAGTCAGCCAAAAGGGGTGCTGATGCAAAGCACCAGAAATCTGTTGGCTTTTATAAAAGGTATGTATTTGGGGTAAAAACTGCAGTTCCAAGGCCCTAAAGAGTCCAACTGAAAGTTTCATTCTCACCAAACTCTGTTGCCATGTGTTGAAGCAAGATGGTGGGTGATGTCTGTGAGTGTTCAGCCTTCCTTCTTCATCTTAAGGCTCCATGGTCCCAGCTTCTTCTGATCTCGGCTGTAGCTGGCATAAGGCTAGTCTCTCAGGGCTTCTCAGCTGCTCTCTTCTCTTCAGCTGCAAACTATCAGGCTCATTTCTCCTCCTAGGGTCTCACCATGTCTATGGAGCTGTCTCTCTTCCTCTGTGTTCTTCTCTGTGCATCTACTTTCCTGTGAGAGTCTGTTTTATCACCCCACCAAGGGGCCTGGGACTTAACATAGAGCCACACTCTAATGACATAGTTGAATCAAAGCCCTAATCTTGATTCAATAAAGTAAAAGTGAAACCTCTGAATTTAATACATTCCAAGGGGTATCACACCCAGAGGAACAAATAAGTTTACAGACATAATCAATATCTCTTTTTGAAATTCATAAATAATATCAAACTGCCATACTCCACCCACTGAATTCCAAAAAAGGTATTAAAATATTCCAAAAAATTTTATATCAGTAACAATGCTAAGTACAAAATCATATCACAATCAGTTTTAAAAAATACAGCTTGTTTTGGAGCAAAGTCCTCTTGGGCTATAGATCTGTGAATCTTACAAAACAATTTATCTATTTCCGATATACAAAGGGACCAATATAGATCTGTGAATCTTACAAAACAATTTATCTGTTTCTGATATACAAAGGGATAAACATTTGCAGTATCATAAGGAGAATTTTGGAGGGAAACATAAGTCACTTGTCCTGTACAGTTCCAAAAACCTGCAGGGAATACTTGATTAGATTTCAAAGTCTGAGAGTCATTCTCAAAATCATGGTTTCTTCTCATCCTTGGGGCCTCGTGGGGGTCCACATTTCTACAGGCTTGCCCAATGGCCATTTTCTTGCTTCCACCCTCATCAAGCATCTGAGTGGCAGCCAAGCTACAATCTTCACCCTCCAAGAACATTGGGGTGATGGCCACAACTTCCTTGATTGCTGAGGTACAGTCTCAGTCCCCTTAGTACAGTGAGGTGATAGCAACATTCTCCTTAATCTCAGGCATACAGGCTCAACACTCTCAGAGCAATGAGTTGGTGACCTGGCCTTCCCTAATCTATGGGGGACAAGCCCACCCCTCTCAGTCTGATGAGGTGTTGATTTTAATCTCCCCAACCCTTTGGGAATGTGCACCACCCTCTCTGTACCCTTGGGGGGCAAACTCTCCCTGAAGAGCATGCTGGAACATCCACCCTCTTCAAATGCCGGGGCAAACTCTCCCTCTCCATACACATAAGTGGGGTCCTTCTCTTAGCCCAAAGAGATGTCTTAATTCCAGACCTCAGCTTCCAGGATTTTCTTTTTAAAGCCATTTTCCTTTCCATATCTCCCCTCCATGTCCCTTTAAGCCCAGGCTGACAGTGTTTTTGTTCATACAGTTATTGCAAAAAGCTCTTTGGTTTAGCATGCAGGAAGCTGGGGTCCAAGCCATCAGATAGTAAGACTTTCCACAAGTCTTTCCTAGATAACTGCATTTTCAATCCTGATTTACAAGTTCCATATTTAGTTAAGTCATCAAATGGGGCACTATCATCTGGGGGGTTGATTTCCAGAGGCTTGGAATTTCCAGAATCAGTTTCTGGTTTCGTTGTGCATAATAATTCAGTTCCCAGCTTATCTCTCACATCTACCACTTTATTGTAAGCTGCAAGGAGAAGCCAAGCCACATTCTCCAGGTTTATTTGGAAAGTTCTACAGCTAAATGCCCAGGCTCGCCATTTTCAAATTCTGCTTTAAAAAACACCAGGAATTAATCTTGCTAAGTTCTCGGCAATTTTAAAACATGGATCACCTTTCCTTCAGTTTCCAATAATAGTTTCATTATTGACTTCTAAGGCCTCATAAAAAGTCTCTATAGTGTCCATATTCCTATCAACAGTCTCTTCAAAGCAATCTAGGCCTTTTCAATTAAGCATCTCAGAATTCCTCCAAAAAATACCCTTTACCCATTAGTAAAACTGTTCCAGCATTTTGGTAATTGCAAAACCACCACCACCCCGCTTTCCCGTACCAAATACTGTATTAGTCAGCCAAAAGGGGTGCTGATGCAAACTACCAGAAACCTGCTGCCTTTTATAAAGGGTATTTATTTGGGGGAAAAACTTGCAGTTACAAGGCCCTAAAGAGTCCAATTCAAATTTAAATAATAAATAAATAAATAAATAAATAAATAAATAAATAAATAAATATTATCAAACTGCCACACCTACCTAGGAAATGGGAATACCAAAATTGTGTGAAACTGATGGCCAAATCTTAATGTAAGTACATTAAAAGACTGAGTAAATGAGCATTACACAAGTCAGTATAGTAAAAGCAGGAAGGTGAGATGATGACAGGCAATGAGAAAAAGAAAAGAAGAAACCACTCCAAGTGTTAGACTTTCTCACCACAAATAACAAAAGGAAATAGATAGTAGATATGAAATATTAGAGCAGGCAACATTTATTGATTAATCCCACAGCGTATGGTAGCATACTACCTCATTATAGAAGAGACAAAAACAAGGTTCCTGTTTGCATAGCTTTTTTTGAGCCAAAGATCATCACCAAAAATGCATGAATTTTTTTTTAAATAATGAACTTAAGCAAACGCAAAAAGAACCTAAGAATTAATAAAATATATTCAAGTAATTCCAGTGCTGTTTCAGTTATCGTCAATGTGTCTGTGTGTGCAATACACTTTTAAGGTTCTTTTTCAGTTTATATTATTTGATGAATAACTACCAAAAGACTCCTATTTTACTTTCACTTCAATCATAGAATTCCTGGTATATTTCTTTGAACATATTAAAGATTTCAGAAAACCTGGACCATGGCAGCACAGAAATTAGTGACAAACATTAAGAGAAGTCTTCAAAAATCTTCTTGGGTCAAGTGACAAGCTTGGCAGAAAGGAGTTCTGGCTTGCCTGGCAATTAGGCTAAAGGAGCTTGATTTATGTAATCACTGACATGGTAAAAATGAACTCCTGAAGCCTCCCAGTACTGTATTTACTTTCCTGTATGATTAGGAGGAAGTGAGCCCAAAGAGATGGAGAAAGAAAAACTGGCTCCCCCACGGTGTCAATTTTCAGGCAGCCAAAGCTCTCGGTACACTACTTCCACCAGAGGATACATGTGAAATTTAGTCCTACAGCTGTCCTGATGAGCTACCCTGAGTAAAATCCACTGGTCGGCTGAAAAGTGAAAAAGAATGGCAAGTAAAATTACTTGATGGAGACTCAGTATTACCCAACTTTTTCCAGTAGATGCAGTTTTTAACTCCAGTGCTATCATCCACTGCAAGAGAAGCATCAAAGTGTAGAAGAGAGATTTGACATCGCTTGTGAAATTAGCACGTCATCATTGCATTCAGCCACCCTGAATGATGACATTTTTCAATACCCTGGAGGGGTAAATCCTTTTCAAACTCTCTTTCCTCCTTTAGGCATAATCTCTCTCCACACGCCAGTATAAACCCCTTATCTGCACATGTCAATGTTGTACACCACCTCAGTGTGCTGTATTCAACTTTTCACTTACCCTACCTCAAGGCTACTAAAAATTCTTGTCTACTCCTCTCTCCTAAAAACAGAGTCTTCAGGAAGTGAAGTACAAAGATCTCATGACTGCTACCATACAAAACCAGCTGTTCCCTCCTAACTGGAAACAGCACAGCATCACCTGGTCTGTGGAGGGAGGCACAGGCACTTAGAGCACAGCCTGCTGTCACCATGTGCTCCTTCACTAGCTTGCTGACTTACCAAGACAAAGCAGTCCAAGCTTTTTGGCCTGGGCTTCTCTGCCCACTCCTTACCATTGCACGGAATGTAAGAAGAGCAAAGCATGTCAAAGAAGGGTGTATTACTCAGCCAAAGGGGTGCTAATGCAAAATACCAGAAATGTGTTGGCTTTTATAAAGGGTATTTATTTGGGGTAAAAGCTTACAATTACCAGTCCATAAAGTATAAGTTATTTCCCTCGCCAATGTCTGTTGCCAAATGTTGAACCAAGATGGCTGCCGACGTCTGCAAAGGTCCAGCCTTCCTCTTCCTCTTAAGGCTCCGTGGTCTCAGCTTCTTCCAATATCAGCTGTAGGCTGGCATAAGTCGCATTTCTCTCCAGGCTCAGCTGCTCTGCTCTCTCCACAAGGGCAGCTGTAAACTATCAGGCATAGGCTCATCTCTCTTTCCAGGGCCTCTGCCATGTCTAATGAAGCCTTATCTCTGTCCTCACGCATCTGCTTTTCTGTTGATTTACGTCCCGGGCTCCAGCATTAAACTCCAATCTCCCTCCTCTGCCCTGTGGTTTTCTCTGTGAGTCCTCGCTCACCAAGGGGGTGGGGACTCAATGTCCTGCTGAAGTGGCCCAAAGCCCTAATCATAATTTAATCAAGCAAAAGAGAAACCTCTGAAGTTAATACAATCTAATATGCCAAGATTAACAGACCAGTTTACAAACATAATCCAATATCTCTTTTTAGAATTCATAAACAATATCAAACTGCTACAAAGAGCAAAAGTTTATTTTTACAATAGAAAAAAAAACAAAATCTCAGCCATCAAAACCATGCCACTCTGGCTTATTTTATCCCCAGTGGAAACAAAATCAAATAATTCCCGTTGTATTTGGTTTTTCGAGTATGGGGAATTTGGAGCTGTTTGCTATGGGAAGACATGAGTTTTCACTTTGCCTAATTTCTGTCAAACTCCAAACAGAGTTTTAGTGCTAACCATGGGGTGTGTCTAATAATTTTGTGTGTGTGCATGCTGTAATTTAGTTACAGATAAGGAGGTAGCTACTTCACAGGAGAGGAAGGAAGAGTGATTGATTAAGTACTTTCATAAGTCACTTTTTAAACTATTTCTGATGATTAATTTTTTTGCATTTTTTATTAGAGAAGTTGTGGGTTTATAGAACAATCATGCATAAAATACAGGATACCTATATACCACCCCACTATTAACACCTAGTATTGGTATGATACAACTGGTTACTATTGATGAAAGCACATTTTTATCATTGAACTATTAACTATAGTAAATGGTTTAACTTACGGTTCATTTTTTTGTATTGTGGAGTCCATAGATATTTTTTAAAAATTAATTTTACTACCATATATACAACCTAAAATTTACCCTTTTAACACACACAAATATATAATTCAGTGCTGTTAATTACATTTACTACATTGTGCTAACATTACCAGTAGCCATTACCAATGAATTCCCCTGGTCATAAATAGAACCTCCGAACATTTAAGTCTTAACTCCCTATTTAAAAAAAAAATCATCAATGATACTGCTGTAAATGCACATACAATATAGAAGAAACATAAGGAAATTTTTTTATTGCTTGTTTAAATATGTGTAGAAAGCAGAAGTTAAGAAGAATGCTTTTTATACTAAAACAGATTATAGATTGATGTTAATTTTTTAAAAGTAAAAGAAATAAACTTAAGAAGCAATTGGATTAAGAAAATTCATACAGTCAGAAATTAGATTACAGATACTGGGGCTGGGATGGGGTTAGGTAATAGGGGTTAATGAATAATTGGTATAGAGTTTCTATTTGGGTTGATGGAAAAAATTTGGCAAAGGATTGTGGGGATGGTATCACAACACTCTGAATGTGATCAACACCACTAAATTATATATTTGAAGTGGTCAAACAGGGAAATTTTAGGTTGTATATGGTGGAACTAGAATAAAATTTTTAAAAACCATTAAAAAGAAGAGAAGAAAAAAATATAGGTAAATACAATTTAATTTTGGTTTATCGTTGGGGGAACTAGACTACTTTAAGCAGAATATTAAAGTCAGAATACTTTTTTTTTTAACTCTGATATATTAGACCACTACAAATTGAAACTCTACAGCAATTTTCCAAATGATAGTGTTGGTCATTTAATATATAAAGCTCTTACAAATAGAAAAAGGTTAAGAGGAGAGTGATACTGAGATGTGGTTTATAAACATAAAAGTTGGCAAATTCAGTGGAAAACAAGGATATGCTCCCTCTGCAGAGGGACATTTCTGAAGATAGCAATGAATGGCAACCCTCCCCGGGACAACCTTGGGAGGCATGGGCTGAAGGTGGCAGAGCCACATGAGGTGAAGAGCCTGGGTCCCCAAGTCACCAATGTAAGAGGGTCTCCCCCATCCTGGAAGGCTTGGATGAGATGAGGACAAGGTAGCTCCACAGAAAATCCATGAAATATTAAGACTTTGCTTGTTCCAAGAGATTTTTCCACAGTTCTTTTGATTGAAATCAAGCCTGTTAACTGATACTTTTGGGAGACCCTGCAGTTGTCTGCTCCTCCTGCCTGCTTTGACCAAACACCAAGAAAAGAGGGAGCCTTCAGGGGACAGAGAGCTCTGTAACTTCTGAAGGCAAGATCAGGCTCCCAAGGGCAAGAGAGATCTTTAAGTCAGGAGAATGAGCTGACCTAAGGACCTGGATGTGTTGCTGAGTGTGGCCTCTACTGCAGTGTGTCCCACAATTGTGCCCTAACATGCTTGTGTTCAGGGGAAAGGTTTTGGCATGCCACTGCTTTCATCCTCTAGGTTTGCTATATGGTGAGGTGGGGCCTACAATGACCAGAGCTCACTGGCTGGTCTTCCTTGACTAAAGCAGCAATTTCCCTTTCCCAAATGCACTATACAAGTTATATCACTTTCTATTTGTGCAGTGAACAGAGCAAAGTCAGAGAGCCCTGTCTTATAGAACCTGTTAGCCTCCCCTCCCCCTCCCAACTGACACTCTGTCCTGGTTGCCAGGCACTTGTTTGTGTTTGAGATAGAACCCTCCACAGGTCAGTTGGGGCTCACAGGACACTGGCATCAGGAGGCAGAACTGCTGTGCCCTCTGGAGCCATGGAGGGCCTGTTGACAGCCACCAAAGTGTCTTCTCAGCTGGTCCTGGAACAGCTGTTCAGTGCTCTGCTGCTGTTTTCTGAATGCCTGAGACAACTCCCAGGACTCTTTGTGTGTTCCTGGGAGATCCTGATATGTACTGGTATGGCTGTTTTTACAGTAAAAAGCTGGCATACTTTAAGAAGTGAAAAAGAGCTAGCCAAAAGTGTATCTGCCTGTGTTCACGAAGCCCAAGAGAAGATTGGACAGAATACACCAGCCTATGAAGCCCTCAAATCCCCTGGGGTCGAGGCCGGTCCTCTGACCTTACAGGCTTTGTGTTTGGCAGCACTGAATAAATGTTTGAACAGCTCTTCACTTATGGATACAGAAGACCTTCTGGAAAAAGAACAGAAAAGTGAGGTCCCTAATCTTTCATCTCATGGAACGATGATGGCTCACCTTCAAGAACAGATAAGGTCACTCAAAGAGGCAGCAGAATCCTACCAACCCCACATGATTGATGCAAAAGACATCTTAAAAGCAACACAGAAGAATGTAGATTGTCTTCAGAAGAAAATAAGGGATGGTGTGAAGGAAAACACTCATCTGCAGGGAAGTCTACAAGTGCTTGCCCAAGAAACTGCAGGATGGAAAGAAAAAGTGTGTGAACTGAAGGAACAGATAAAAACTCTTGAACACTGTAATGCAAGAATGAACCAGGATGGGAAGGATAAAGACAGCCACATAAAATCTCTGACTGAAACTGTGCTGAAGAAAATAAATTTGCCTGATATCTTTAGAGAATATTACATGGATGATGGCAATTTGGAAATAGACCAAAAGAAGGAATCAGAAAATGGTAATAACTTAGTCTATCAGTCATCAGTTGATTTAAACAAACTCACCGATGTGGTGAACTTCCATGTTTCCTTCAAAAGGCTTGAAGGAGAAAAAAAAGAGATATTCAAGAACATGTGTGAAGAAAATCAAATGAATACCAAACTTACAGCACAAATAGAAAGTCTCCAAAATGAGCAACCATCTTTGCTGTCTGAAAATGCACAGCTGAAAAATGAGATACGGAAGCTTCAGATGAAACTTGAAATACTACCTGAGGTCCATCAAAAACATGTAATGCAACTTCAAGCAAATTTACTTGAGGAGGAAAGATACTGCTCAGAAATGGAGAAGAAACTTCACAAACTATATGGAACCATGAACTTCATCTATCAGAAGCGCAACCTCTACAAGAAGATGGCTGAAGACCTGGGCAAAGAATTAGAAAGAACCACTTCCTTCTTCTACAACCAGATTATCTTCTATGAGAAGAAAGTTCAAGAAAGGGGGCTGGAAGCTCATTCAACTGGGAGGAAGCTCAATGAGCTAAGAAAGGAAAATGATTATAACAGAGAAATGTTGGCTAAAGTAGAGCTGAAGTCCCAGTTTTTCCCAGGTGGCCCTTTTGCTCCTGCTGGTCCACCCACAACCTCAGAGGCCTGAAGGTTTAATTTTGCTTTCACAACTGCTCACCAGTGAAAATCCACAACAAGACATCTGACTGGTTTTTTCTCTTTAAAAGTAATTTTGATTGTTTTCATTTTAATTTAATTGTTGTTCTTTAGTTAATGCCTTAATTGAAATTCTTATTGAACTTTGATATCAGCATAATTTCTAAGGTTGTATTTTACAAATATAGATATGTTTAATATAATTGTTAAGAATACATTATTTTCACTTCATTGGACCCTCTAGAATTATATACTATAACTATTTTAATTGAAAAATGTCTGCCATTAGTTTTGTGTAAGATAGTCTTTGATATTTAATCACTTCTAAATTTTATGGCAAAACAAGTAAAAAAACAACAACAACAAAAATAAGGCTATTGGCAATTTCCACTCATAGAACTGTCAGTATAACCTAAAGATGGCTCTGGGAACATACTTTGATGTCTGCTTTAAATATGAGATTTGATTTTTGAAACACATGGCACATTACCAGTGATATGGCAAATATCACCAGCACCAGTTTCCTTTATTTGTTTTGATACATCACAATTTGATACATCAATTGTTTTGATACATCTTCAGGAACAGGAAGAGTCAATTTCTCTAAACAGTCCCTGTTTTGACCTGATACTTCCTTGAGCACCTACAGGAGATTTGAAGCAAGGCTGACATTGGTTGTGAATAAATTTCCTTCCAAGGAGATGAGCTATGAAGATTACCAGATTGTTCTTTAAAACAGTTCAACTCTGGGGGACACTAGCTGCCTGCCTAGAGAAAAGTAAACCATTTCAAAAAATAATGGGGAAATAAAGGCCTGGTGAAAAGTATGGACAGAAGTCTTTAGAAAAATGTTATCCAAATATTTGTGTTTAGACCTGGAAACACCTAAAATCTCACCTCATAAAAACTGTTGATATTTCATATTATTGACTACTTGTGCCTTATACTTTGCTACTCAGAAGGCCCTATACTGGAAATTGTCACTCAAAATATGAAAGATATAAAACCAAACTTCATACAGCACATTATCCATGTGAAGATCCACCTATGGCTTTGTGAATTATTTAAATCTACTCCTCAAATATATTTGTTATTTTAGGTATAAAGGTTACTATCTTTAGTAACCATTATCCTAAATAAATTGTTTTAAATTTATATTTAAAATGCTTTGTTCTTTCACTTACTCTATCTTGAGGGTCCACCACATACCAGGCACCATTCTAAGCATTGGGATTGCATCAGTGAACAAGGTAGATGACCTTCCTCTCAGTGAAATAGTATTATTTTCATTCTGATTAAGTCAAAACAAAACAAAAGCCCACAAGAAAATCAGGCACGTTAATCCCCAATTTTACAAAGCAGAAACCTAAGCTTTACAGAGGCTGAGTCATGTGAACAGGTCAGGTAACTGGCAGTTAGGAAACCCAGCCAGGCCTAGGGATGCCTGCTCTAGTGATCCTTCACCAAGAGCAAGCTCCTCCGCACAAAAGAACCTGATCATTTTTTCATAGACCTCTACCTCATGTAAAAAACACTCCTTCATTACAAAGGTAACTTCCACAGGGATCTATTATCCCAAAAATACTAAGTGATTTAGACTGTTTTTAACTTGCATAGAAATTCACAGAGAGTCCAGGCCAGGTCATTTCAAAACCTGCAGCAGGGAAGCCTTTCCTGGCAGCCCCTAAGTCCCTCTTCCTGCAGCCTTGGAGAGAGGATGTGCAGAGGCAGCACATCAGCCTGAGGACCAGCCACATACCTGGCACCTGCCGAGACTACCTGAAATCCAGGAAATCCCTGAGATAGAATTTTGCAATATCTGAAAACCCAGGATCCAAACCCTAGGAGAAGAAAAAGGTCTCTGCCTGTGCACACTGGCTGGATCCAGGCTGCATCAGGAGACGGGACTTTAGCTCTCAGTCAAACCTGAAAGGGTTTCTGCACTACTCAGTACATAGCTTCACTGGATCTCCATGGGGGACACAAAAATCATGGGGGACACAAAAATCAGGGGGACACTGGAATCCCTCTGTCACATGGTTGTTTTCTCCTTCCCCAAAAGTACCAACTTCAAAATGGTAAACACTACTCTTTATTTGGGGATTCGTCCACACAGGGAAAACCTACAATTCCTTTAATGGGAGGGGTTCAGGGTAGATTGGGTACCCTCATGACCCTAGGAATTGGAGGTAGAGTAGAAGGGTCTGTAGGTGCCTCTGCCCCTGCACTTTCTTCTCTTTTTTAACGTTTTTTTTCTTGTCATTGATGTTATTTGTTACACTTTCTGGTTTTGGAGATGAGATCAAGTAAGGAGAAAATGACATTAAGAAATGGATGAGCACCCAACCCTCTCGCATAGGCTTCGAGGCCCTTGTAGCTGCCTTGAAGTCAAGCATCCGACCTGCCCTGTGCACCAGTGGTTGGCGGTGGTTGCCTTTTATCTCAGAATCAATCCAGGCCAGACACCCACCTGAGCAGAAGACAATCCCTTGTCTCTGGCCAAACAATTCATTACCCCCAGCTGCCCCTACCACAGCTAAGTCCCATCAAGCCCCCATTGTTGGAAGCTCTGTGCAGTTACCACTGGGCCTGCTCCCTGGTCTGGCCTCTCTTTGTGCCTGGACTCGAGTGGGCCTGGCTGGAGTGCTAGGTGCAAATCGCCGGCGACTGGAAGCTGCAATGAAATCCCCTCCCGCCAAGTCACCCTTTCCCTCCTGCTCTCTGCTGGTGGTGGTATCCAGAGCCAGGGCCTCTGAGAGATTGGGACAGGCTGGGACTATATATACTATGTATATGCATATACCATGTATATTGTCAAAAGACAAATCGAAGTCATTTGCAGACTACAGCATTTTACTAGGGACTCCAGAGTTTTGCTGGAGTAAAGGAAGCCAGATGACTTGTAAGAACGGAATCAGCTTTCACCTTCTAGAAATGGCAAATGATTTTTATAAAAAAGGGCATTAGTTTGACTCCTATTGATTGGAGAACTGTGTGTCCCTCTTACAGGGGTGGATTCAAGCATGATTGGCTATTTGTGTCAGCTGCCTTGGAGGGTATTTCAAAATCAAAAGCTATCAAGATGAAACTCAAGAGGGAGTTCAAAGAGGAAGTAGGGCATGGGCTTTTGTTTTTTTTGTTTGTTTGCTTTTTGGCTCTAAGGGTTCCCCAGGGATTTCTCTATATAATTTAATATATACTCTATCTGCATACCTATATCAATTTTTGGCATCTCACTTTCAATAAACAAATCAATAAAGCCATGCCAAAAGCAGGATTACATTGTAGTGTTTTTAAAATATTTACACTTTATAATCTCAACACACACTTAAGATTCTACAGACTCACTTGGAGATAATGTCAGTCTCTGAATTTGAGCCCTTGTGTGAATGGGAAGACTTAGCCCTGCTGAAGACCACCATGTAAGAGCATGACTATCAATTTTGTTTCCTTTGCTCTTCGTCAGTCTATAGTCTGGAACATTGAAAGGCTAGCATTTTCTTAAATCTTGGACACCAGGATGGTGCTGTGTCCTCAGCACACCTAAGTTAAGTGAGAAAAGATAGGCACCATTCAATTTCAATAAACAAACAAACATAACATAACAATATAAAGATACATCATTCCATTACTTGAGATAGGAATAGTCATTGGTAACTTACAGGGACCCTGTGAAAAGTCAAGAGAAGTACCTGCCACTCTGGCTGGCCATTCCTGTGGGAGGAAGGTGGTGGACAAAGAGATCATTGCTAATCCATTGATCAGAGACGGAACTTCAATCAACTGGAAAGGATAATGTGTATAATTAGAACATCCCATCCTTGAGGAAGTGAAAAAAACAAAGGCCTTGGAAAGGTTCAGCATTGCCCAGATTTTATAGCAATGAAAAGTTGGGTCTGTGGAGTTTAGGATTTGATTAAGAAAAGATAGCCTCTCTAATAGGAGGGAGTGCTCCTCAAGAGAGCACATCCAACAGGATAGGTATTTCCAGCTGACAGATGGGAGAGACATGTTAAACAACATTTTCCTGACTGCACGCATCTGCTCCAGGGTGGAGACTGAGAAGAAAAACAGCACTTGGATGTACTTAGAACCTAGGTGATTTGAGCAATGACTCTCAGGAATAGAGTGCTGGAGGCAAGCACACTAGAGGACTCCAAGCTTACTGCCAGCTTTGGTGAAGGCTACACTCACGTGGAGGAAACCAAAGCTGATTGTCCTTATGTCATTTTTTACAATGAAGAGAGGATTCCTTGGAGGCTGGGGCTGCTCCCTTTTCTTCTTAACTTAAAACCTGAAGAAACAGGCTACAATTGAAACCTAAGGTGACATACAGGAACAGACTTTCCAGACTGCAGAACCATCTAGGGGAGTTTAAGAGGATCCTTTTCCCTAAGGTCTATATCAGGATAGATTGCAGGTTCCTGAATTGCTGCTTGGCGGGATCTAGAAGTCTCCATGAACACACATACTGCCCCAGCTATTTGCTGTCCTGATTGCCTTTCTACTTTCACCTGTCAGCTTTCAGGGAACCAATGAGGAGGCCTTTCTGTTTGGAGTTATGCAGGACTTCCTTTGAGTTTTGTACTTTCAAATTGGACTTCATGACCAGGGTCTCCAGTAGGCTATAATTCTGACCAGCCACCTTCCCTGTTTCCTATACGAACTGGCCTCAACTTTACCTCAGAGCATTCACGCCCTTATTCTTAAGGTAGAGCTGAAGAACCATGGTCATTCTTCTGTAGCTGCTTCCTGCTGGTTAGGGGGAGAAGACCCTGCCTGACAAGGTGTGACATTCTCTGGCTATTCTATTGAGGGTGAGGGAAGGCGAGTCTGGCACCATGGTTATAACTGGATGAAAACACTGCTTTACTAATACCTTGTTCTACAAGGCAATGATTCTGGAAGAAATAAACTTACTTAGAATTCTGAAGATAGAGGGTCCTACTAAAAGGATAAAGAAAACGGTGGAACACGGCACAAAAAAGGGGGCCAGCCATGACATACTGGACCATGGGAATGAGAAAGGCCTAGTGCCTCCAGAGGTTACATACTCCCGAAGCTCATGGGCTTGACCTTGTAAGTTTCAAAGGCTCTCTAGGAAACTGCCACCCCCAGTTCCCACAGAGGTGGTTATGCCTAGGACAGGTAGGAGAGGTATGAGGAGAGGCATTGCCCTAGACATAAACTCACAAAGACAATATAGGCAACAAGATAAGTATATGGCAAGCAAAATAAAAACAATACTTAACAAAGCCATCCTTTTATATTATAGGCATGTTCATTAATTACTTAGAAAATGAATTAAGATTCAAAGACTTTTAACATGTTTAGTATCCTTCTGCATGTGATCTAGAATAGAAGAGATTATTATATTCATCAGGTATATAAGTATAGTACTTAATACTAATCGGTACACTAATCAATGCACAAAATCCTCTTTGGGTTGCACTTAATATATCCAAGCTCCAGGTTTGCAATACCATACATGTTGTCTCTTCATGTGAGCAGGCCATAATGCCAATTGTGTCTGTTTAGGTTCTACCACATTACTCTGGTAAGTGTCGCTCCACTTGGTATATCCTTCACACAGTCAGCATGTTGCCACACCATTGGCCCTTGGAGGGAAGCTTCAGTGCTTTCACCCGCCTGCTGCACAGAGCCCTTCGGCACCATGGAACAGCGCCAGTCTGGAGGCAATGTCCATTGTAAATCTGGTCATAGCAAGCCATCACCGGCTGCTGCAGGAGTCCAAAACAGCAACGTGCTTTCCATCCACTTCAGGAGCCATGTCGAGAGATGTGGTCGATGCTTTTTTTATTTTAGGGGTATTAGTAACTGACCTAGCCAATAGCTCAAATGGAGAGACACAATGCAGGATAGTGGGGCCTGGTTTGAATGCACAACACAGTTTCACAATACTGAAGTCTATCTCTTAATTTTTATACACTTTCTAAACCCTTCCAATGCATTTTATAACATATTAAATGAAATTAACTATTTTAAGTAATTTACTTTTTACTTCTATACTTTTACCATGATTATGTTAATTAACAGGTATTTTACTTTAGCCCTATAGGAAAAACAACTTTCTCCTTTATTTTACGGAAACCTAAGAATCCCAATGGAATCAAGATTATCTTCCCCCACCACCACTTTAATATGCAGACTGAGGTGCCTCTGACAGATTTCTCTGTTATGAAGTTACTTTTTGTTATCAACATCAATTCAGATTCTATTTAATAATGGCTTCCTGAAATTAGCCATTCAAATACTTCAGTTTAGACAATGCCTTTACAAACTTCTTATAATTAACCATAAGTTACTTTTTGTTATTAACATTAACTCCTTTTCTACTTAATGATTTGCTGGAATCAGTCACTTACATTATAATCTTTCAGTTTAGAAAATGCTCTTACAAACTTCCCATGACTATCCATAACCACATAGACTATAGTTACTTCATCTCAAGACAAATTTCACCTTTACAAAACACATTCCCTTACTTAATGCTACCTTCTACAATACCTTCTACAATTTTCTAAATTCATTCAAGCCTTGTCTTACATATTTCCAACCTGATTTTATGAAAACCTCCATCTTATCTTAGGACAAAACACATTCCCTTAAACAAATTTATGAAATATTAGTCAGCATTGACTATGAATTCACTTCCACAAATTTTTTACTTGTATTCATTTAAGTTTCATATCACTCATTCTGTTCAGTGAAAGAAAAAAAAAAACTATTCATTTCAATTTAAGCAAAAACAATTTTTTAAAAAGAGGTTTGTAATAATTTCTTAAGCCAAAACCTTACAATTTTCCTCATCTTAAACACTTAATACATACAATGCTGATTTATTTTATGAGTATCCTATAAACCTAGCAAGATTACACCCAAGCAAAATTGAAACAATCTTAGTTCATGCAAGAAATGTTCTTTTTCTTCCTTCTTCATAGGAGGCTAAAACCTCCTTTTTCTTTAATAAAATTCTAAACTTGTAAATAACCTCAAAAGCATGCTGACTGCTAGGTTCTGGAATATATTATAATTGTTTAATTTGTATAATCATAATTCAAAAATCTTTCCACAGTTTTGAAGGACTTTTTCTTTACTTACTGAAATTTGGCCATTGGATTATTACTGTCATCTCAAAAGCTGTTAAAATTTAATTAGGGAATTATAGGACAGACTATAGAAAACAAGGTTTACTCTGTAGTATCTCCTCTGTCCCTATCATTTTAAATTCTAGCCTAGCAGACAGAATTCTATGCTAAACTCACATCTCCCCTTTCTTTCCACACCCAGCCCATCCCCTTAGTGTCCTAAACCAGTTTTACTGGAAATCTGCCAAGTTTAAGAGAATATTCTGTGGATAGGATAGGGTATAGAAAGATTATGGAAGAATTCAGGATAAACTTTTTTAGTTTTTTTCCCTTAGTTTCTTTATTCAGGTTTAAGTGACTTTTTATCCTGTTTGGCTTCTCTAATTTGAGCTTCAGGAGTACTCATATACCAATATAAGTGCTTATTTAATTTTTGGCCACTTGAACAGAGCTCTTTTAAGAATTTTCATTTATTAATTTGATATTACCATCCAGAGGTATGAAAATATACAATGAACAAACAGACAAACACAAAAAGAGTTAAGACACACCAACAGAAACCTAAAGCTCACTCATTTAACTCATAATTCTCACTCCTTTGGTATGGCTATGTCCAAGCTCTCCATCCTTGCACAGCTCTGATTTTTACTGCTTTTAAGATCTCCTCTGGAATCACTGTTGCCTGTAATGTGCAAGCTCATTCTTGGAAACACTTTTAATAGTACCCAGCCACCAGTTATGAATACTTGAGCAGTATAAATTCAGTTAAGCACTAATTTAGCAATTTTGACAGACATTTAACACATATATCCTGGATTACGAGTCTTCCGGAATACACGTAGACAGACTCGAAGTTCAGGAGTAAGCTACTGATTCAAAACATAAAAAAAAACATAAAAATTCTCATCAAAACAAACTGTGACTAAAACTTAAAATATTGTCAAAATAACATCCCATTAAACTCTTCCAGTTTACACAGTTTTACAATATAACTGATCATCAACTTGGCACAGGCAATAGGTTAAGCAATCTTTCATCTCTGCCTGTGCTAGGACTTATCCCTTTCTAAACTTAACTTTCCTTCTAAGCAACAAACAGAGGCCTTTGTCTCTTCTTCTGCCTCGGTAGCCACCCGCAAGTCTCCTAACGGGCCATACTACAGCTGCCACTAACTGGCAGTCTCCCTTTTCCTTATTTAAGTGCAGCTGCTCTGCTATCTGCTGTAGCACAGCCAGCATACCTGCCAGAGTATTTTTGGGCATCCCCACATTCTCTCGGCAGTCTCCACTAGTGCTGGAGGGCAGCCACACCTCCCCACATGGACGTTATAGGCCAACCCGGGATTTCCCCTGTGGATTCTCCTTTCTCTGAGTTCATGCCTACTATTGCTGGTTGTCCCTCAGTCTCCTAGCTGTGGCTCACCAATAGTTATGACCCAGCTCCTGAAGGGCATGAGTTGGTGAGGCCGTGAGACCAAAGAACACACCTGGCATTTAGTGAGGCATAGCTTTATTGGGACTTACAGACAGGAGAAATCTCTGTTGGCGGCAGTTCAGAGAATGAATGAAGTTAGCGCTCCGCAAAGAGATGAGAAAATGAAGGGTGATATATAAAGGGTTTCAGAACAAGGATATTCCACAGCGTATGAGAACAGAGTTTCTGCTAGGGTCACATGAAGCGTACACATGGGTTCTGGTGATGTTTTCACTGCTCCTAGAAAAGAGGTTTACCAAGGACATTTTCCGCTTTGGGAAGATTATACTTTATGATAACATCTATGCATTCTCTCCCCTCTGGGGACAGATATTAACCTTTAACTTATGTCTAGGTCACGCAGGCGGCAAGGTGCTGAGGACCTGGGGAGGGGGTGCCTGGGTCCCCACACAAACTCACAGAGGCAGAAAGCAGATTACGGGTTACTAGGGACTGAAAGGAGGGAATGAAAACTTTTGTTAATGGAAACTGATGATGTTAGCAAGATATTGTAAAATAAATTAGTGCCATTGAATGGTATACTTACGGTTAAAATGGTAAATTTTATGTTACCAGTATGTCACCACGAGTAAAAAAAAAAAAAAAAGCAAGATGCTAACTCGATTAAATACAGAATGAGTGACCTGGAAAATAATTACTGCATGAACTAGAGGAGGTAAATGCTCGTTCTGATAAAGTGAGATAATGTATGTAACGACTAGAAAATAATAAGCACTCAATACAGGAAATAGTATTACAATTCATTATGGAGTTGGGATTTAAGTTGGCTCAATGAGATAGAGGAACTATTTGTTATTTATTTATTCATTCTTTTATTTCAAAAGTATTTGAATCATATTTATAAAGTACATTTCAAGCACTTTATTACATACTCAGGTAAAACGGAGTCATAACAGATCAAGTTCCAAACCTCAAGAAGCTTGGGAGAAGCGGAGGAAAATAAACAAATAACTGAATAGAAGAGGGGTTCTTACCCTTTATTGTTACACAGACCCCTTTGCGAGTCAGGTGAAATTAATATTACTGTAATTTATTTATTGCATACATTCAAAAATGAAGGAAATGTTTGATTTCAGTTCAAGGTCAGAGAAAATAAGTTGATTTTTTTTTTTCAATTCAAGCTCAAAGAACCCCTGAAATATTTCCATGGATCTGTGGACCCCTGGTTAAGAAACCCTGGAATCGAAGAAGTACAGATTGTTCTCACTGCTTTGAAAGAATTAAAAAGGGTATTAGAAAAAAAAGGGAGGGCGGGTATTAGAATCACTAATAAGAGATCTACTTTGATTTGGACAATGACATGACACTCAGAATGAGACCTGAAGGACGAGAAGGAGCCAGCTAAGGAGAGGGGATTTCAGGCAAGAAACACAGTAAAGGCAATGCCGTGAGGTGGGAAAGCATTTCACCTTTTCAAGTACAGAGGAGAGAGTGAGGAAGAGGGTTGGATAAGCAATAGGAGACATAGGCAGAAGGCAATTTTCATGCAACCTTGTAGGCAGTGATTAATTTGGATTTTATTCACAGCCTCCCTATATGGAAAGGGGGGGGTACATAATATTGTGATGGGTGGAGCAGGAGAGAAGAATGAGCAAGGCATGTTTGTGGGCAAGTGAACACAGAAGCCTGGTTGGAGAGGGCAGCTGTGGTGGAAACAGCAGGAGACAAGGCTGGAGTTAAAACATTGGGGATACATTCTGAAGGGCTAAAATTAGCTTCTACTTTTACTTCCTGTAAATAATATGACATTGTTGATTATTCATAAGAGGAATAATTTAATGAATTAAAAAACTGTCTAGCATACTGTGGTAGGAAATACAAAATATGTAAGAAGTGGACTCTACCTAATTACTAAATCTATCCTAAACATTGTTTTTAGAGATAGTCACAGATTGATGGACAAGAAACTAGAGTAGGAAGATAATGCTGGGCCAATTAAGGTGGGCCTTGCCTGCAGTGCTTCTCCTGCTGCCTCCTCAACAATCCAGCTCAACCCCCGTGTGTCACCCTCTCCCTCTTTCTGGCTTCCTCTCGGCACATAAGCATGCTCTCCCCACTTTTTTAAAACAATTTATTGAAGTATATCATTCATACATGAACATACATAAACTATAAATGCTCAGTAAACATTGTGATCTTACAAAACAAACATGCATAACATCATCACCACACATCACCCCACCGCAAATACTTTGCATTGTTATGAAACATTTGTTAACAAATTATGAAAGAGCATCGTCAAAGTATTACTATTAAATATAGTCTGTATCTTACTCCCCTATACCTTTTTTTAAAGGATTTATTTATTTATTTACTTTTATCCATTTTTACCACACACACCCCCCTCGTTCTTGGTGTTTTTGTGTCCATTCACTGGGCAACTCTCTGTGTCCGTTTCCTGCCCTCTCTTCTCATCCTTCTCCTCCTGTCTTCACTGGATTTTGATCCTCGGAACCTCCGATGTGGGAGAGAGGCATCCTACCGCCTGCACCACCTTAGTTCCTGGTTTTTCGGCAAGTCTCGTCTTGGCTCTCTCTTGTATCACTCTCATGTTACATCATCATCTTGCTTCGTGGCTCGCAGGGATTGATGGCGCACCCGCACGCAGGGCCTGGGGAGCTCACCCGCTCGTGGGACCTGGCGGCGCACCCACGCACAGTCTCCCCACTCTTTAAGTCTCATCAAACACTAAGATAATAGCCTCTCTGAAGCCCCAACCCCTCTAACTACTGCCCTCTTGCTCTCCTTTCAGAACTAAGCTGCTTGCAAGAGTCATGTGCATTCTCTGTCCCCACTTCCTAATCTCTAATTCAAGCCATCATTTGGCTCATCATGATCGCAAACTCATCTCAAACTAGCCCTCCACTCTACTGAAATTGCTCTCCTAAGCTTAGCAACTACATTTAAATTCTCAAATATAATGAGTACTTTCCTTTCATTATCACTCCTGATCATTTTTTGTAATTTTACAGCATTTTATGTTGGTTTGATTATATTCTCTCCATACCTCCATCTTTACTTCCTCATATCCTACCTTTGGTTCCCCTCCTACCTCTATGTTTCTCCTTCTCAGTGTCTTTGTCCATTGTTTACCCCTTATATATTGGTGTTTCCCAAGGTTCAATCTCCTGCCTACTTCCCATCTCACTTTATGTACACTGACTGATGTCATCCAAACTGATAGCTTCAATTGAATCAATATGCCAGTGATTCCCAACTCTTTGCATCCAGAGCCCCTCATCTGGATTTCCACCTTGACTCTCATGGTACCTCAAACTAAAGCTCTTCCCCCACAATTCTTACCCTCTCTTCCCGGTCAGGATGGTTGTTACCATTTTCTACCCAATTATCTAAGCCAGAAAACTGGAAGGTTTCCTTGACACCTCTCTCCCTCATCCTAGCATATAATTACTAATGGAGGTCTGTCAATTCTACTTCCTAAATATGTTTTCTTAATTACACCCACCTTATTGTTTCTCTTGCCCTAGTCTTAGTCAAGGCTTCCATCACTTACTGCCTGGAATCTGCCAACATCTTCAAACTAGTTTCTTTGCCTTTAGCCATGACTCCCTCAAATTCATCCTCTATAGTGCTTTTAGGATGATCTTTAGGAAACGCAAATTTGACAATGTTATCTTGTAGAGATTGTAATTCAACAACTATAATATGCATCTTAATATATCACAATCTATTTAAGATTAATACTAATTAATTCCAGAAAAATATACAAACTTTGCTTTAATATACCTGCATTTCCTGTCCCCTCCTTTTTGCTCTTACTGTCATATACATTGCACTTATATATGATGAACCCATCAATACAATGTTATTTTGTTATATATAACTGCTTTATAGAGTCTCAGTGTTATGGTGGTTTTAAGCTGTATGTGCTCCCAAAACACGTTCTTAAATCTAATCCAATCCTGTGGGTGTGAATCCATTGTTAAGTAGGGCCTTTTGATAAGGTTGTTAGGGTATGACCCACCTCAATCAGAATGGGTCTTAATCCTATTACTGGAGTCCTTCATAAATATAATGACGAGAGAGATAGATAGAGAGAGAGAGAGAGAGAGAGAGAGAGAGAGCGCGAGAGCGCCAGCCACAGAACAAAGAAGCCAAAAGCAACAAAACCTGGAAAAGAAGGGAGAGACCAGAAGACATCTCCACGAGCCTTGACATGTGGCAGAGGAACAAAGGATTGTTGGTAGCCAGTCTTCAGGAAGAAAGCATTTCCTTGATGTTGACTTTATTCAGATAATTTCATGGCCTCAAAACTGTAAACTTGTAAGCTAATAAATTCCCATTGTTTAAGCTGAACCATTTCATGGTATCTGCTCTGAGCAGCCCAGGAAACCAAAACATTTTTTTAGGGATATTCACAAACTGATGGACAAGAAACTAGAGTAAAGAAGTTGAGACAAGAAATAACAAAACATATAACTACAAAGTCTATTACATTAACCCACATATTTATCATTTTTGGTGCTCTTCATTTCTCCCTATGGATTTGAGTTACAATCTGGAATAACTCCTTTCCAGCTTGAAGTACTTCATTTAGTATTTCTTGTAAGGAATGCATGCTGCCAACAAATTCTCTCAGTCTTTGTTTACCTGGGATTTTCTTTTTACTTTCCTTTTTAAAGGATAGCTTTGCTGGATATAGACTCCTTGGCTGAGAGTGTTTTTCTTCATCAGTTTGAATGTCATCCCACTGTCTTGTGGCCTCCAACTGTTAATCATATTGATGCTTCCCTTATGTGATAAGTGGTTTTTCTCATTTTACATATTGGCATTCCCGAATATCTTGCATTCCAGATTTTCTCTGTCTCTGTCTTTCAGTTTGACCATGATGTGTCTTGGTGTTTTTGTGTTTATTCTACTTGGGGTTTGTTAATGTTTTCAATGTGTAAATTAATATTTTCATCACTTTGGGGAAATTTTCAGTCCTTATTTCTTTTTTTGTGAAATTTATGTGCTTATTTTATCTTTTGCAATAGAGAACACATACCCAGATATAACACTCAAATGGTATCAAAATTTCTAGTGAAAAGTCTCCCTTCCTCCCCTGACTCCCAACCATCTATATATTCATCCTCTTCCCAGAGGTTCCCACAGTTACAGTTTTGGAGTGTCCTTCCAAAGAGATGTTCTATGCACATAGAAACATCACATACACATGCACACACACAAACACACTTTTAGGATACTGATGGCAGAATATTCTAACATTATGCTGCCCTTTGCCTCTTCCTTTAAAAAAATAATTATTTTAAATTGTGATCAAACATACATAAATCATTTTAACCATTTAAAGTAGACAAGTGGGAGGGTTCCAGCAAGATGGCATCAGTTTAAGTGGACACTCACCATCTCTCTCGCAAAAAAAGGCTGAGAAGGGACAAGATCCTGCCTAAGTGAGCTGTGTTTTGGGAACCCACAGAGTAGGAGGCTTCAGGGCAATGACCTGGAAGGAACTGGACAAAGAGATAAAAAGCCCAAGGGAAAACAGTGAGCTTTTCAACCCGGTGGCTGGAAACAGTGGGCGGCTAAGCCCCACCCTCAAGGCAAAAAGCTGCAAGCCCCAACTCCCTCCAGCCACCAAGCAGGAGGGAGCCTTCTCCGGGAGTAAGAGGGTTCTGGCAAAGGTGAAGAGGGGTTTCCTTTCTGTGGGTTTGGATACCTGGACCCCCATTGAACTTTAGGGAGCATACCAGCTGGCAAGGGGTGGCCCCGGGAATGGGGAGAGGAGAATCTGCTTAGGCAGCCTGATTTACCTAGCCGACCTGGGAAAGAGGAACTTGGGCTGATAGAGGGTGGAGTCAGGTAATTGACTAGTCCTGTGCTGAAAATTATCAAAATTCCAACTCCCCTAAGGGAGGTGGGCAGTAGGAAGCACTTAATAACCTTCCAAGGGCCTATTTAGGGTCCCCTGGGAGGAGGGGGAGGTCTGGAAGAGGGTTGAGAGTCATTTCTTTGTGGTGAGTTCGGATACCAGGGTCCCTTTTGAATTTCAGAAGGGAACTCAACCTGACCAGGAGAGGTGAAGGAGGATCTGATCACACAGGCTATCACATCCTGCTGCCCAGGGAGAGAAAGCAATAAGAACAGAAATGTAGCAGAGACAGACAGTCTCCTAATCAGCAGGAATCTACCAAACTGCAAAGAGTCAAACCTGCCCTAGGGAAAGTGACTGGATAGCTCTCTAGCTAACCAACCCAACAAGAAAGTTTAGCTCAGTGGAGAAGTCTCTGCTTTAAATATACGAGGTCCTTGGTTCAATTTCCAGCTCTCCTTAGAGTAGTGATCCACTGGGTTATCAAACACCCAGCTGATACTTTAGGACAGGGAACATATAGACATTATTTTTGTATTAGCTTCTCTTGGGGTCTCTTAGTTTTCTTATAAAAAGGTTTCTTTTTTTAAATTTATTTTAGTTTACTCATTAAAACCCAATTCAAAACCTGCAGAGGGCAGGCTGCAGGATAACTGGTTGAGCAACAATGGCAGACTGAGACGCTTGCTTGAGTGTTTGCTCTTTGTTCCCTTTTTTCCCCCTCTTTCTTCCCACCACCTCCCTGCCATTTTTTCAAAATTAGGTGCTGTTGTCTTGTTTCTTGTTTGCTGTGTTTCCCCCTTCGTTTCCCCTCGCACCTTTTTTTGTATACCAATTTTGTCTACCTACTCTTTTTCCTTCATCATCCTATCTTCTGCTTTCTGTTTTTGTTCCTACAGTCTACCTCTTTGTTTAGTCTTCAGTTTTTTTTGTTTTTACTTCTATCTCCTCTATTCTCTGTTTTCTCTCTTTTTAAAAACTTTTTTGCTTATTGTCTTTTCTTTTCTCTTTCCCTCACTTCTTTTTTTTTTAAGATTTATTTATTTGTTTACTTTTATCCATTTTTAGCCCCCCCCCATTTTTGCTGTTTTTGTGTCCATTTGCTGGGCAATTCTCTGTGTCTGTTTCCTGCCCTCTCTTCTCATCCACCTCCTCCTGTCTTCACTGGGATTCAATCCTGGGAACTCTGATGTGGGAGAGAGGCATTCTGCCACCTGCGCCACCTTAGTTCCTGGTTTTTCAGCGTGTCTTGTCTTGGCTCTCTCTTGTGTCACTCTCCTGTTACGTCATCATCTTGCTGCGTGGCTCGGCGGGGCCTGGCATGTCCACACACAGGGACTGGCAGCCCGTGCGCCTCCTATATTTTTCATTATTTTACCAGGAGGTCCCGGGGATCGAACCCAGGTCCCTCCATATGGGAGACAGACGCCCAACCATTTGAGCCACATCCGCCCCCCTCCCTCACCTCTTATCATTCTGGCTTTTTAATTCATTTTAGATATTTTTCACTATTCAGTTTTTCATTTCATTGTACCCCACTTCTTTATTCTTATTCCTCTGCACTTCTTACATTAGTTAAGTATTTATTTTTCTAGGTCTTATACAGTTCTTCTTCTACATTTTACTATTATTATTACTATTATCCTTTTTCTCTTCTTACCTCTTTCCTTTTCCCTGGCCCTAATCTTTTTCTTTCAAGGGAACACAGAGAACAGCAAGGAAATAGAAAAAGAGTAACAAAATGTCAAAGAGAAAACTTACCACACACACAAAAACAGAAACTAAATAAAACCATACAGAAGGAAACTAATCAACTGAATAAACCCATCAAGATAAAGAGATGACTAAACACCAACAAAAAATTATAAATCATACTAAGAAACAGGAAGACATGGACCAGTCCAATGAACAAACTAAAAAGCAGGAGGAGATGCAGAACATGGAACAACTAATCAGAGCTGTCTGAACAAATATCATGAACCAACTTAATGAAGTGAAGGAAGAGATTAAGGATATTAAGAAGACATTGGGAGAATATACTGAAGAAATTGTAAACATACATAAAAAGGTAACGGATATGATGGTGATGAAAGGCACAATCCAAGAAATCAACAATACACTGGAAGCACATAACAGCAGATTTCAACGGACAGAGGAAAGAATTAGTGATGTGGAAGAAAGTACATCTGAAATCAAACAGATAGTAGAACAGATAGATAAAAAGATAGAAAAAAATCCAGCAGGAACTTAGGGATCTGAACGGCAACACAAAACACACAAACATATGCATTATAGGCATCCCAGAGGGAGAAGAGAAGGGAAAGGGGAAAGAAGAAATGCTGGAAGAAATAAGAGCTGAAAACTTCCCAACCCTATTGAGGGAGATGGATGTACATGTCCAGGATGTGCAGCGCACCCCAAACAGTATAAATTCCAACAGGCCTACTGCAAGACATATACCTGTCAAATTGTCCAATGCTCAAGACAAAGAAAGAATATTGAAAGCAGCAAGAGAAAAGAGAACTATCACATACAAGGGAAGCTCAATAAGTCTAAGTGCTGATCTCTCACTGAAACCATGGAGGCAAGAAGGCAGGGGTATGACATAGACAAGGTGCTAAAAGAAAAAAAATTCCAGCCAAGAATTCTCTATCCAGCAAAGCTGGCATTAAAAAATGATGGAGAATTCAAAATATTCACAGATAAACAGAAATTAAGAGAGTATACCAATAAGAAACCTGCCCTTCAAGAAATACTAAAGGGAGTGCTGCAGGTTGAAAGGAAAAAACAGGAAAAAGAGTTGGAGGAGAGTGTAAGAAAAAATTAAAAAAAAAAAAAAGAGAGAGAAATAAAAACAACACATGGCATATGTATTAGTCAGCCAAAGGGGGGCTGATGCAAAATACCAGAAATCGGTTGGTCTTCATAAAGGGTATTTATTTGGGGTAGAAGTCCACAGTTACCAGGCCATAAAGCGTAAGTTTCTTCCCTCACCAAAGTCCATTGGCACGTGTTGGCGCAAGACAGCTGCAGACATTTGCCAGTGTTCAGGCTTCTCAGGTTCCTCTCTTCCCGGGGCTGTTTCTCTACGGGCTTAGCTCCTCTGTTTCCTCCACAAGGTTAGCTGTAGACCCTGAGGCTCTCTAGGCTTTGCGTCTCTCCAGGAGGCCAGCTGTAGACTATCAGGCGAATGGCTTGTCTCTATCCTGGGGCCTTCTCTCCTTCCTCAAGACCAAGCTCTCTTACTTCCCAGGGCTCCAGCTCAAGACTCCAACATCAAAACTTTTCCAACTGTCCTTTGCCATGCCCTACTGATGTGGCTTAGGTAACGCCCTAATCATAACTTAATCATGCCCAGATTAGCAGACCAGTTTACAACAATAATCCAATATCTATTTTTGGATTTCATAATTACATCAAACTGCCAAACTGCTACAGCATACTTAAACCCAAAGAAAATATGGCTGATGTAAGCAATTCCTTGACTGTAATTACACTGAATGTTAATGGATTAAACTCACCAGTCAAGAGACAAAGATTGGCAGCACGGATAAGGAAATACGACCCATCTATATGCTGTCTACAAGAAATATGACCCAGGGATTCAAGAAGACTGAAAGTGAATGGCTGGAAAACAATTTTACAAGCAAACAACAACCAAAAAAGGGCAGGAGTAGCTATACTAATATTGGACAAAATAGACTTTAAATGTAAAACTATTTTAAGACACAAAGATGGACACTATGTATTAATAAAAGGGATAATCTTTCAAGAAGAAAGAACAATCATAAACACTTATGCATCTAATTGGTGCATCTCAAAATACACGAGGCAAACACCAGAAAAACTAAGTGGAGAAATAGATGCCTCTACAATTATAGTGGGGGACTTTAATACACCATTATCACCATTAGAACATTTCAAAAGAGAATCAATAAAGAAACAAAGACTTTTAATAATACATAAGAGGATGTGACCTAATAGACATATACAGAACACTACACTCAAACACAGCGGGATATACTTTCTTCTCGTATGCACATGGATCATTCTCCAAGATAGACCACATGCTAGGCCACAGAACAACTCTCAGTGAATTCAGAAAGATTGAAAATATACAAAGTAACTTCTCTGACCACAATGGAATGAAGCTGGAAATCAGTAAGGGCCAGAGAACCAGATTAGGCACAAAGATATGAAAGTTAAACAACACACTCTTAGACAAACAGTGGGTCAAGGAGGAAATCTCAAAAGTAATCAGTAACTACCTTGAAACAAACCAAAATGTCAGCATAACATATCAAAACCTATGGGATGGAGCAAAAGCTGTACTGAGAGGGAAATTCATAGCCATAAACACATATATCAGAAAAGAAGAAAGAGCTAAAAATTGAAGACCTAACTGCACACCTAGAAGAATTGGAAAAAAACAACAAACTAACCCCAAAGGAAGTACAAAGAAGGAAAAACAAAGATTATAGCAGAACTAAATGAAATAGAAAATACAAAAGCACTAGAAAAATTAACAAAATCAAAAGCTGGTTCTTTGAGAAAATCAATAAAATTGACAAACCCTTAACTAGACTAATAAAGAAAAAAAGAGAGAAGATGCAAATACACAAAAGAAGAAACAAGGAAGGGGATATCACTACTGACCCCACAGAAATAAAGAGCATCATAAAAGGATACTTTGAAAATTGTATGCCACAAGATGGATAATTTAGAGGAAACGGACAAATTCCTAGAAACACACAAGCAGCCTACATTGATGAAAGAAGAAATTGATGAACTCAACAAGCCAATCACAAGTAATGAGATTGAATTAGTCATCAAAAACCTCCCAACTAAGAAGAGCCCAGGACCAGATAGCTTAACAGCTGAATTCTACCAAACATTCCAGAAAGAACTAACACCAATCCTGCTTAAACTCTTCCAAAAAATAGAACTAGAAGGAACATTGCCTAACTCATTCTATGATGCCAACATTACCCTAATACCAAAGCCAAACAAAGACACCACAAGAAAGAAAAATTACAGACCAATCTCTCTAATGAACCTCGATGATAAAATCCTCAAAAAAATACTCTAATCATATTCAACAACACATCAAACGAATTATACACCATGACCAAGTGGGTTTCATCCCTGGTATACAAGGATGGTTCAACATAAGAAAATCAATCAATGTAATCCACCACATAAACAGATCGAAAGAAAAAAATCACATAACACTACAAAGGAAAGGAATAGAAGGAAATTTCCTCAACATAATAATGGGTATATATGAAAAACCCACAGCTAACATCATATACAATGGTGAAACCCTAAAAGCTTTCCCTCTAAGATTGGGAACAAGACAAGGATGCCAACTATCACCGTTCCTATTTAACACTGTTAGAAGTACTTGCTCAAGCACTTAAGCAAGAAAAAGCTATAAAAGGCATCCAAATTGGAAAGGAAGAAGTCAAAATTTCATTTTTTGCAGACGACATGATCCTATACATAGAAAGCCCTGAGAAATCTACAAAAAAGCTTCTAGAGCTTATGAGTTCAGTAAAGTTGCAGGTTATAAGATCAATGCACAAAAATCAGTAGCATTTCTGCACACCAATAATGAGCAATCTGAAGAGGAAATCAAGGGAAAATACCATTTACAGTAGTAACAAAGAATCAAATACCTAGGAATAAATTTAACTAAAGATGTAAATGGCTTATACACAGAAAACTCAGAAAACTACACAACACTGTTAAAGGAAATCAAAGAAGATTTAAATAAATGGAAAAATATTCTCTGTTCATGAATGGGAAGACTAAACATCATTAAGATGACTATCCTACCCAAACTGATCTACAGATTTAATGCAATCCCAATAAAAATTAACACAGCATTTTTTACCGTATTGGAAAAACTAACTTGAAATTTATTTGGAAGGGCAAGTGGTCCCAAATAACCAAAGGCATATTGAAAAAGAAAAATGAAATTGGAGGAATCACACTACCTGACTTTAAAACATATTACAAAGCTGCAGTGGTCAAAACTGCATGGTATTGGCACAAGGATAGACATACTGACCAATGGAACTGAATTGAGAGTTCTGATATAGATCCTTGCATATACAGTCATCCAATATTCAACAAGGCCACCAAGCCCACTCAACTGGGAGAGAATGGCCTCTTCAACAAATGGTGCTTGGAGAACTGGATATCCATATCCAAAAGAATGAGAGAGGAACACCATCTCACATCTTATACAAAAATCAACTCAAGATGGATCAAAGATCTAAATATAAGAGCTAAGACCTTAAACACTTTGGAAGATAATGTAGGGAAACAGCTACAGGACCTTGTAATAGGAAATGGTTTCATAAACTTCACACCCAAAACACGAGCAGTGAAAGAAAAAATAGATAAATGGGATTTCCTCAAAATTAAAAACTTTTGCACCTCAAAGGAGGTTATTAAGAAAGTAAAAAGGCAGCCTACCCAATGGGAGAAAATATTTGGCAACCATATATCTGATAGGAGCCTAATATCCAGCATATATAAAGAAATCCTACACCTTGAAAATAAAAAGGCAAACAACTCATTTAAAAAATGGGCAAGCGACTTCTCCAAGGAAGAAATACAAATGGCTAAAAAGCACATGAAAAAATGCTCAACATCACTAGCTATTAGGGAAATGCAAATCAAAACTACAATGAGATACCATCTTACACCAATTAGACTGGCGGCTATTAAAAAAAAACAGGGGACTACAAGTGTTGGAGAGGATGTGGAAGAATGGGAACTCTCATCCACTGCTGGTGGGAATGTAGAATGGTCCAGCCACTGTGGAGGACAGTTTGGCGGTTCCTCAAAAAACTAACTACAGAACTGCCATATGATCCAGCAATTCCACTGCTGGGTATATACCCAAAAGAATTAAAAGCAAGGGCATGAACAAATATATGCACACCAATGTTCATAGCAGCATTATTCACTATTGCCAAAAGTTGGAATCAAACCAAATGCCCATGAACAGATGAATGGATAAACAAAATGTGGTACATACATACAATGGAATATTACTCAGCTGTAAGAAGGAATACAGTGCTAACACACGGGATAACATGGATGAATCTTGAGGACCTTATGTTGAGTGAAGCAAGCCAGGCATTGAAGGACAAATATTACATGACCTCACTGATAGGAATTAAGCAAATCAAGCACACGCAGAGAGCTAGAGTCTGGAAGATAGGTTTACAGGAAATAGAAAGGGAGAAGAAGGTTGTGAGCCAACGCCCATATGGGCAAGATCTATGATAAGGTGGAAGTGTGTAGTTGGGCAGTGAAGGGATATGACAGGAAGGTAGTGATACTATTGGTTGGGTGGTGCAGGTGTGACAGGTGGGTAGAGTGGGGAGGGTGGGTTGGAAAGTCCAGGGAACTGGGGGGAGTATTGGGGGAGGGAAAGGTGAACACTAGGGATTGGTGGGTATGTGGTTGAAAGTACAAAGTTGGGAACGCTCTTCTGGCAATATGACAAAGAAGGGTTACTGGTTTAGGGTGTTGGATTGGGGGGGGAGGACATTCAGGACAAGGTGCACCTGCGGCAGGTTTCTAGGGAGTGTGCGAGTGATCCTTTTGTCATAATGTGATATATCAGTGGCTGGAGACCCACATAATGAGCAGGAAGGAGTTCAACTCCCATCCTGGGGAGGACCGATATGTTCTCAAACAGAGGGGCAGGAGTCTTTTGAGAGCATGGGCTGTTCCTAATAAGGGAGAGCAAACCAGTGTGTCAAGACTTCAGTGTTGTTGCAAGTAATTATGAATCTTGTCATCCAAGGAGTGAAGCCGGGTGGTCGCCGTGGGCCCTGAGGGGAAGGGGAGGGAGGAATAGAATAGATGGAACGGGGGAGGGGCGGTATTTAATGGGCAATGGAAGTGTTCTACATGATATTGCAGTGATGGACACAGGCCATGTTAAATATCATCAAAATTTATAAAAGTGTACGGTCTAAAACGTAAACCATACTGTAAACCATTGACCATAGTTGGTAGCTATGTTTCACTATTTGTACATCAGTTGTAACAAATGTACCATCCACATATAAAAAGGTATTAATACAGGAAGGGGGAAAAGCAGGAGGATGTTGGGTATATGGGAGTCCGCTGTATTCTGTACGTGACTTTAGTGTGACCTAAAACTTCTTTGAAAACAAAATGAAAAAAAAAGTAAGACACTGGGGAGTAAATGGAAGAAAATGTCACTGTACATACAGGACAAGAGATATTACAATGATGAAAGGCAAAATATCAAAAATTTTTAAAAATATTTTTCATTTATTTTTAATATCCCAATTTGCAAATTTTATTTTTAGCTTTTAAAAAATTTCTTATGTACTTTATTTCTTATATTTAAGCATATCATTATTTCATTTTCCTGTTAATTCTATTTGGCTATTTTATTGGCTTCATTTTTGAAGAAGCTTTGGATCACAGAAGGGTTACAACTGGGGCAGGGGAGGATCATTGGTGTGGGTTGTCAGTGATGGGGGATATATGCGAGGAAGTTCACCTGGGCAGACATATAAGGTATATAAATGTGTTCAAATGTTCACGGGGCATTGTGAGAGGCCTAGCCTCTCAGGGGCATCTTTCCATGTCTCTGTGCTCCACTGATTCCAGCCTCTGGCCTCTCTCTTGGCCTCTCAGGGTTTCTCTCGACCTCTCAATTGTAGCTGATCTTGGAGTCCTTTTCACATGGCAGGGTAAAAATGGCAGCTGTCTTTCTCTGTGTGTTTCTGCTTTCAGTTCTCAGTTTACATAAGACTCCAGAAGAGGGTAGAGACCTAACCTGGGTCACGCCTCACTGATGGAGTCCAAAGGCCCTAAAGTGATCTAACCAAAAGTGATCTAATCAAAGTTCCCTTAAGTGAATCTAATGCAAGCAATGGGTCTCACACCCACAGGAATGGATTAGTTTTAAGAATATGCTTTTCTAAGGGATTCACAAAAGAACTTCAAACTGTAACAACTACTATTACATGCAACAAGTTGGATGACTCTCACGACCCAATGTTGAGCAAAAATAGATTCGAACAGTACAATCTGTATGCTTCCTGTAATACAAAGTTCACAAATAACAAAAATTAATTTATACTCTTAGAGATCACAGTGATAGTTGCCTCTGAGAAGTATGAACTGGGAGGGGCACAAATGAGCACTGTTAAGTGCTGGAAATGATGTGGGTGGAGGATATTGATCTGTGCACTAGAGTTGTGCAATCAAATTATGTATCTTTTACTGCAATAAGAAAAAGAAAAGAATGGATGAGATAGAACTAAACAAATCAGTCTGAACAAATCTCTATGATTCTGGTGAGTAACAATGGAAGTTGCAGAAGGATATGTACATTATACATTTTATAGAAATGTTAATAAAAATAATACTATAAATATTATATTACTTAGAGTTCTCTAGAGAAACAGAATTGACAGGAGATATCTGTAAATATTGTGATATTTTTATAGGAATTTTCTCATGCAACTGTGGGGATAGGCAAGTCCAAATTCCATAGGGCAGGCCACAAGCTGGAAACTCTGATGAAGGTTTTTGATGAATTCCCCAGGAGAAGTGATTTTGATGAATTCAGCTGGCTGGCTGAAATAGAGATGGAAATTCTTCTTACTGCTGAAATCATCCCTTCTCCTTTTAAAACCTTCAACTTACTGGATGAGACTTCTTTCATTTTGAAGACCATCTCCTCAGTTAATTGTAGATGTAAACAGGCATAGATGCAAGAAACTTGCTGATGATTTAAGTCCACAAAATATCCTCACAGTAACAATCAGGCCAGTACTTGCTTGGCCAAACAACTGGGTACCACAAACTGGCCAAGTTGACACATGAACTTAACCATCATATATAATATGTGTATGTTTGATAT
>JAQZBX010018212.1:0-34827 GCA_029593785.1 Cabassous unicinctus | reverse complement strand
CAAACTGTACTGGTTAAGAGCAATTACAAGATATGTTTTTCAAAACAGTGATCAACTCCTTAAATAAATGGCTCCATAATAAAATTTGTTTGAAAATTGCTGCATACTCTAATTCCTCGTCACACCACCAGCAGTGAACAGTCTTTGTTTATTCTAAATGTGAACTAGCGTGATAAATGCTTTGGGTAGTTTCTCAGTAAAGACTGTGTTCTGAATAATAAATGTGGCAAATGCTGTTGTATAGCTTGCTTTACACATAAGTAAGGCTATTCACCTACTGTGTCATTTAAGAATCATAACAATCCTCTAAAATAGATATTATTAATAGCCCATATTTTAAAGATAAGGAAACTACCAAAGAGGTGTTAAGTGACCTTTCCCATGTGTAGCACACTAGGAAGCAGCAGAACCATTACTTAAATTGGCTCGTCTAATCCAAACCCCGATGTTCTAAATGTGTAAAGTGATGGTTTTCATAGTTGAATTGCAGGCATATTACCTCTATGCTTTGGATGATTCTTTTTTCCTAGCCCTCAGTTCTATGTTGCTTACTTGTATCGAAGTTGACCAAGGTTCAGAAGTCGACCTACTCCCCCGGCACTAATGGAAAATTTCAGGGTAGATGTACATATTGAATTTTCTTTCTTGTGCAATTGAGAAACAGTTAAGCCTGTTTTTCAGCACTGCCCTGGGATACCATAAGAACAGATTTGAGATATTCTGATAAAACAAGGAAGGGTATCACCAAAGAGAGAAATGGTGTATGTCTTTGAAGATATTAGGAGATTGTGCATAAAGATAACAACTTAAAATTTCTGGCTTTCTCTAGCTGTAGACATAACAACCTTCTTTGGGAAATGATTACTTTCAAAGTCCTTTCTTCCCATTAAGTGATTACACAGGAACACTGAGACACTGTCAGGGTGCACCAACCAGTGGACAAGCTTAGGAGAATCTCAATTCTCTTGGGCAATTTGCCCATAACAATAAACTATGAAATACTTTGACTTTTATGGAGAATTTTCTCATACATTCTCTCATTTCATGAGCTTGACAACCTGGTGGTTAGATATTTGTTTTTTCCCATTTTACAGATGAGGAGACTTCGATTAGGAGAAGTAACTCCTTCTTCTGTTACTCTAGTTGTATGACTTCAAAGAAACTTTCTCAAGATCATTCAGACAGTAAGTCTGAATTATATATATATAATTCTAGCTTCTCCTCTCTGTAAATCCCATGCACTTTCCTTACCAACCACCATGTTCCTCACACATCTCTTGAATTAGAGGAAGTGGAAAAACTATAAACAAGGGAGACTGAAGAATTTTTATGACTTTCTCTGAGTACACTTTAAGTGATAAAGAATAGTGTCTACTAGAAAGATTCAAGTCTCCAAATAACATTTGGATATTTGCAAAGAAAATACTATACATGTTATAGAGTAATGTGCTTACGTGCTCCCCATGTAGTTATTGGTTTTAACTTTCTTAGTGGTTCTCAGTCCATTATATGGATGATGAAATACTTCAGTTTTGTAGAGGGGATCATACCTGTGAATTCTTGAGCTTATAATCATAGAGCCAAGTACACACTGAAATCTGTAGATTTAACACAGAAGAATTGCGGAGAAATTGAACTGCTCCACATTTCTGGAGGAGTAACTTTTGCCACATAGAGAGCTTTTGAAAGGCTTGACCAGTTGTAAATATAGACATTTGTCCCATTTTGTTTAAGGCATATTATCAGAATGGTCTTTGAATAATGTGTCTTTCTCACTCATTATACAAAGAAGCATGTTTGAAAATTTATGTAAATGCATAAGAGGAATTTCTAGATTACATTAGAACTTGTAGACAATTCAGCTTAACTTTTTTTCCCCCTGAAAAATGATTGGAGGATAATATAAAATTGATAAGCATTGTGCCTAGAGAATTTGATAAGAGAATTTGATAGAGAAATTGATAAGCATTGTGCCTAGAGAATTTCTCTAGTAAGAGAAGTAAAAATCTTGAAAGACATTTTAGAAGACATAGTGTGGTGAATTGAATTATGGTCCATGAATTATTTAGACATGTTCTGGGCTTTGAATCTCAGTCTTGGGTGTGAACCCATTGTAAATAGGATCTCTTGAAGATAGTGTTATTAATTAAGGAGAGACCAAATTGAATGAGGGTGGACCTTAATCCTGATTTCTGGAGTCTCTTATAAGCAGAAGCAATTCAGAATCAGAGAAAGCCCAGGAGTGTTGGCAGAAGCCAGAAGTTAAGGGAACCCAGAAGAGAAGGAAGAGCACATCTCCGTGTGATAGAGGGGAGCTGAGATACAAGCCATGGAACCCCAAGGATCATACTGTCAGGCAGCATCAGAATTCATACTGTCAGGCAGCATCAGAATATTACAGACGTTGGGGAGAAAGCATCGCCATGCGGATGCTTCAATTTTGGATTTCATCTAGCTTCAAAACTGTAAGCCAATAAGTTCCCATTGTTTAAGCAGAAAGGGACTATTGTGCATTGGATTATAGCTTCCTATTAAGAAAAATGTATCTGATGTTGGATCATAAAAATATTGAGAGTAATGAAATTAATGATTTGGACTCAAAGATAATTATCCATTACATTACATGTGGATTGTCATCAGGATATAACTTCAATAGCTATTTAAGCTATTTTCTTATATTTTCTCATTAACATTCATAAGTGATGCTATGATGATGATGATGATGACGAGGATGATGATTTTGGCCAGAAATATCAAAAACGTTGTGAACATTTGAAAAAGATTTATATATGCATCTGAAAACACTGATTTTCTAGAATTGGGTTAATAGGCTACAATATTTGCATCCATTTCCACAGAAGCAGCTCATAAGTAAAGTGTACTTACCGATGGAAAGAATATCATTGTACTGCTGTTTGATGTTATCACTGTCTTGCCAATGAACATGCAGCTATAGAAATCATAGCAGTTCTAGAAAGAAGAAAGATTTGGTGATTAGAAGAGGGGGAGGGTAGGATTAAATCCTTCTCTGTAGGAAGACAGTGGTGATGAAAGGTGAGAGATAAAGAAAGCAGAGTTACACACTTGAAAGAGAGTTCTAGATAAGAGCAGTAGGAAGGAGAAGACTTTTAAAAATGGAGATACAGCGATAAAGAGTTTATTGTAAAACTGAAGAACAAAAGATATAAAGAGAGTGCAGGGTTTGGTTAAGAGAAAATCCATATCTTTTAATTATAGAAAAAATCCTGTGAAATGTAGGTGGAAAGGAAATGCAGTGGAAAAGGGAAATTCAGATATACACATGCACATCTATGGAATACATACTTTGCACACAGCCTCCTAAAACCATGAACATGGGAAAATCTCAGAACTGAGCATATCCAGCGTGAGCATGAAGGGACCTGTACTATGAGCTCCGTGACTAAATTTTAAATTGAATTTTAAAGAGTTATATTATGGAGGAGGCCTTATGATTCCCATATTATAATACGAGAAAGAACTGCAAATGAGAGCAGAAGGGACTGTGTAATAAGCAGATGCCATTTCAAGGCATGTTAATGACTCTGAGATACGGTAGCACTTTGTGTATAAGATGTTGCATTTTAAGCATTTAAATGTAGATATTAAGGAAACTTTTCTAAAAACAACTGATTTCACAGTTTGGGAAAGCAGGGACTATCTTACTTATTGCCATGGGTAGGTGCTGAATAAGCAAAATTAAGTGTATAAATAGGTGGAAAAGCATTGTGTATTTATTTAAATAACATTGTATTATATACCATAGACTCTTAGCAGGAATCAAAGAAAAATCAAAGGCTTTGTCCTAATTTGGAGACTCTATGATGATACTGAAATATACTCATTGTATATGTTGTGGTTTATATGTTGCCAAGACCCTTTGTTATGCGTTCTCAATTCCTGATGCTGGGCCCCTCCAGGTTGAGATTGAATTGGTCTGGGGTGTGGCCCAGCCTTCAGTATTTCTTAGGACCTCATCCCAACCCCCATACACCCACATTGTCCTTCTAATGTGCAGCCTAGATTTAGAATATTTGTGTTAGAGGTATATCCTATGCTTACAACTTGAATATTAGTGATGGTTGTCCATCTTCTCCATTATTAGCTCTATTTTCTGGTGCATGATGTTTTAGAAAACAGAGCCCATTTCCTCTCATTAATGGGTCTCAATATTAATACGTCTGGGATGACATATACGTAAGTCCTTTCTGTTGCTGATGGACAGTTTCTGTGATGTATTTGGTCCACTTTGTAGGCTCTAAATTTATCTTAAAGCCTTTGATGAAAGTTCTATGAAATATTGACTATTTCTTGGAAAAAAAGTGCTGTGAAAAAGTAGGTCCATTTAAATAAACAAATAAGAAGTATGCTATCAAGACAATTGCATTAGGTAAAGTAATTTCATTTTTAATTTTAAATAATTTTTTTTTATTATGGTAAAATATTCTTAGTTTGACCATGATATGAGTAGTGAAATTTATAGATTTTCTTTTCCACAGAGGATTAGTATTGTTAATGGGAATTATTGGGGCAACCTGGCAGTAGCACCTTTCATTCAACTGTCACACCCTTACAGATGTTGAATTGTAAGTTACTTGGACTTAGAGTCAGCCATCTGCTAAAGTGTGAAGAATGCAGAAGTGTGGAGTTAAAACTTTTACTTTGGTTCTCTGCAACATGCCTTAAGAAGCTCCCTTTCTCTTGCTCTAGGCATTCTCAAACCCCATCTCTTCCCAGTGTCTACAGTGTGTCTGGTCTCTGTTTGTACCTGCTGAGCCTTAGCAGGTGTTGTGTTAATTGCTAATGTTTGTTAAACAAAGGGTGCTTACCCTTAGGGTTTCTTACATGGGGCTATAAAAACAACAGCAACAACACAAATAAGCCATTACAACTCAAAGGAATGACACATTAAATGCCAGGAGCAGAAACTGTCCTTTGCGGCCAGAGCTCACTAGGGGGTCACCTCATCCCCTTCCCTGTCATTACAGACCAAGGTATTTTGCAAGTATCAATGTGACTCACTACTGGATGGTTTTCCTGCTGAGTCTTTACAATTGTCTAGCAGTCACAGAAGTTTGTATTTAGATTCATACATGTGGGAAGAGATATAATAAGCACATGCCCTTATAAAAGGCAGCTTTAATCGAAGCCTACCTACTAAAAGATAATTTGTCATTTAGTGTGCCTAATGAATCCTTTTCACTGTGCTTACTGAGAGCACTGCCCTTAAAAAAAATCCCTGGAATATTGGTCATCTTTGTTAAAAAATCACTTGGTCAACAAATATTAATTGAGTCACGAATATATACTGTATTTGGCACTAGTAATTCAGTAGTGAACAAAACAGACTCAGTTCCTACCTTCACGCAGCTCACATTCTAGCTCATATGCAAGAAAACCAGTAGAACTCTCCCTTGATTAATAACTACAGTTAAAAACAATATTCTTTGCTCTTAAACCAATAGAAGTGATAATACCACATCACACTGTGAGGACAAGAAACTTGTTTGAATTTTTTGTTGTATCTAAAACACTTAGAAGAAAAAGAAGAAGAAAAAAGAAGAAAAAAAAAATTAAACACTTAGAATGTATTAGCCACATAATAGGCATTCCTTTGTCGAATGAATAGATAATTCTAAATACTGGATTGTTGTGAGTGAGATCTTTAAACTATAAAATGCTCTACAAATGAAGGCTTGTTTTCATGGTTAACTATATAACTTTTTAATGGTCAACCTACTTAATAATTTAAAACCTTCTATCAATTTGGATGATGGACAAAACATCCGGCCAAATAATTTAACTGACCAAATGTTCTGGGGTTGCTTCATTTGAGTCTTATTTGCCAGATACAATCCTTAGACTGGTAATTCATTAACAACATTTGATTTTTTAATGATTAAATATTGCTTTATTCTGATGAAATAATATAAAACAATCTTAAGAACATGTAATACTATAAAGCATACTGAAACATCCTCTGTCACAACAATTAAATAATGTCACCATCCATTAAAAATAATACCAATCATTTCAAAAGTGTTTGGTGACTGCATTTTTAAATTCATTTTCAAGGTTTCGTTAACTACTAATAGATTGACAAAGAGGGTAAGCTGCCTGCTATTAGAACCCCTTTCAGGTTACTGCGAGCAAATCTAAGTCAGATAGTGGTGGTGTAGCACTACTGTCTTCCTTTGTACTGCAACTACACGGACTGTATTCTCTCTTTATATGTATGTTATGTTTTTGGCTGCAAATAGTGAGCTGCCAGCAATTTAGTATCACTGACGCTGCTCTGTTCTGCACTTAGGCATTTATCCTCTGGAAAGATACTAGAAAGGGATGTCTTCCCTGAATTCTTCTACTGCTGCCAGCCTCTTCAACCTCCTAAGTGGTCTCATCCCCACCCTTCCCGCATTACTCCCCCCAGCACAATCAAGGTGTCTTCTGTTTAAGAATTTTATAATCATATTCAAATGATTTTGAATTATTTTCCAACTTGAGAGATAATTTAGGAATGTACAGTTCCATTTATATTGGTATCTGATTATTTTTCGTTACAATCATATCTTTTAATTAGCAGTTTTTGTTTCAGGGGGAAACACAACACAACCATTAAGAAACAGAAATGAAAGAGAAAGACCCTTCTGGAAAAAAAACAAACTTACCAAATGCTTCATATTTCTTATGAGCAACTTTCTTTTAAAAGGCTGGGGAAAAAAGGGAAGCAGTCAGTTGGATATAATCAGTTTCCATATCGATGGACTCAAATTGGACATATCCATGTGCCAAATTATAGTGAGGAAAAGAGAAAAATGAACAGAAAGAATGATGGTGGAGAAATACTTCTTACACGGATTCACTCACGTGTTCCTCATTAGAAGGTCACTTACATTATTATGTACCTCCTGCGAATACCGTGTTGTGAGAGGCGGATTTTTATGAAGGCTCTACTTCTCAAAATATATTTATCTTCAGGAATGATTCTTGGGTTTTTCTTCTTTTCCCTGTACCTCTTCCGTTTCAGGATATGCTAACTCAATATGTTCAACACCTTATACCAGTTTTAAATATATGCTCTAAAATATGGGATGTTTGTACCTTACAGTTGCAAAATACTTTATCTTTCAAATTGCTCTCACATACTTACATACAAATCTACCTGGGGATCCAAATGACGTAAAATACATTTACATTTAAATGAAAATGAATCTGACTTTTCCTTTGGTGATTAGCATTTCCTCTTTGTTCATGGCAGGTTTTTTCTTCTTTATTTTCTTTATTTCATTGCACATGTAGATCTTTTTGAAAAATGAATGTCTGCCAAATCTAGTCTGAGTTGGAAGGGAAGGTAGGGGGAGGGTGGATACTAAAAATTCTGACCAAGGAAATTAGCAACTGATTCCCCATATAGAGGTAGGCTATATGACCGGTTAAACAATTAAATTACAAATATACTAATTGATATTATATATCATGCTTTGGGAAAATGAATTTTTGAGACTTGTGACTCCTAAACTCATTTTTAATTTTCATCGTATCTTAGGAAACAATCAGCACATATGAAAGATAATAAGAGTTTTTTCCTCTAGTGAGGCCAATATTTACTTTGTAACTCTTTGCTGTGCTCTAGAGACATGAAACAAATTCATAAGCTTAATAATTTATTTTAAAATATAGGGGAAACTGTAGTTTGCTTTATTTGTGATATGTTTTATAAATGTGGAGGAAAAATTTTGCCTCTCAAAGTAATTGATTTGAATCTATACCAGGGGCAAAATGTCCTCAGCTTGGTTGGGATACTAAATAAACAATTTTATGAATTTCTTATTGAAAAGGTATTGCTTCACTTACATCCAATCTACATTACCACCATTCATGTGATATATATTTTATAGAGGTTTTCCATGGGCCTCTATATTTGGATCTGCCACTGTAGCATCTTACATGGCTATTAATAAAGAATTTTCAGTAGGACAAATATTAAATATCATTATTAAGTTTTAGTGGAGTGAATTTGTACAAGAAAAATGGTGCATACGGTAAGACTCTGTAAGCCCTTTCAGTATCTTGCCATTAGCAATAAACTGAAGCTTTGTTGAGAAAGATGACTTTGCTTTAGAACACTCAGAGGAAATATTGAAAGATAAATTCAACAAGAAACCAGGCACCTCTAGGTAGAGCAAAAACATTAAAATTTCATAATAGTTCTAGAATTTGCTCGATAAATCTACAATGGTATCAGAATTCTATCCCAGACAATGAAAGCACTGTGAGCCCCAAGGTTAAGTGAGAGCTTGTAAGGAAAATTATAGCTGAACAAAAACATTGTAGACATCCAAATTTTAAAGGCATTAAACATTAAGGATAAACACGTACTTTGCTCATTTCCTCGGATTAAGTATAGTATTTCTGAAAGGTGTGCACTTTCCCCATTATACCCATCAAATTTTCAAAACTCAAATTTCAATCTGTATGTAGTCTTGAAGAATATTTGACTGGTGTTTATTTGCATGGGTTAAAACAAATCAGAGTGCTGAATACAACTTATGGGAAGTATCTAATTTGTAAGTCTGTTTACGTTTTAACTGAAACCACTTACAAGTTAAGAATCATAAATCCTGCATCTTAGGGTATTTGTGTTTCAACTGTACTGATTTATTAAGAGAAATATGAATATAATTTTCTGCTTGAAATTTCAACATTAAATCTGTGTTATCTAGTCACTGTTATTAAATTATTATAATATTGCTTTGGGAACTAGAATACATATACTATTAATTCTCTACTGTATTTTGTTCTGAAACTATCTGGCTGCTATTAAGAAACAACAAATTAACCCCAACTTACAACTCACCTTTTATTTTTTAAGAAGTAAACTTTAATGACTTATAAAAACTAGAAAAAAATCTCAAATATAGAACTGAAACATATCATGCTAATTTAGCCACAACCTGAGACTTAATATAGAAGTGTATTAAATGCTTGCCATTAAGAGAAAGATCTAAAAGAATACTTTATAAAATGGGTGGCACAGTTTTCAGTCTGCTACTTGAAAACTGACTTTTTCCTCTCCTAGAATTTATACTTCCATGCATCACTGTGTTATGTTAGACGCGTGGCTATAAAATTGTAAAAATGGAGGCTTTTCTGGTAGCAAAGGGGTTAAGTTCTTTTTGCTTTACCAGTTTCAAATTACAATGAGAAGCCTCTTCTTTCCCAGCAGGGTTGTGCTTACATTACTCTTTAGATCTCTCTTGAAGAGGGCTGGTATATTTGTGCCTGCTGGAGGTGGAATTAACAGTAAGAAGGAGAAAGGGATTGAATGGATTTACAGGAAGGTTTTCAAGTAAATTCAGGGAAACACATTTACTTGACTAGTACAACCTTGAGTCTTATTTTACACTAAGACGACATAAAAGATGTTAAAGTTATCACCAAGCTGCCGGACAAATATGTATTCCAACACCAAGGTGCAGAGCAGCCTAGATCTGTGATTCAGAATTCAGGATTTGTCTTGGAAAGAGCTCAAGGGTTGAGAAGAACTCAAGAGCAAGTGAAGATAACTTTGGGAACTACAGTTTATCAGAAGAATCGACTTTCGTTAATTCAAATACCAAAGGCCTGATTTATCATAAATTCATATAGGAATGCATAGGTCATCTGATCAAATAATATTGGCCGTCTTCTGCTACATCAATGCAGCAAAATCTCTTAACAACTGTGGATAATTGGAAATCTGAGTTTCAGCTTTTGTAGAAATAACTACTCTTGACATATTCCAAAATATTTAAAATAGAACAGGAAAATCAGTGAGGATGTTGTGTTAAAAAATGTCACTGTCATGAAGAATAGGTAAATTTGTTTTTTGCAGCTATTGAGAAAGTGTGCCTCCTAGGAACTTGGTTTTTGTTGTTGTTTGTTCATTTTATTTTAAGAGGACAAGAAGGACTAAAAATATCAACTTTTCCTTTTGGACAAAAATGCATCTGACTGTATTTCTACTTAGGGGTATTGTGGGTTTCCTCTGGAGCTGCTGGGTTCTAGTGGGTTATGCAAAAGGAGGTTTGGGAGACAATCATGTTCACTCCAGCTTTATTTATAGAAGACTACGGAACCACGAAAGACGGGAAATACAGAGAGAAATTCTCTCAATCTTGGGCTTGCCTCACAGACCCAGACCATTTTCACCTGGAAAACAAGCGTCTTCTGCACCTCTCTTTATGCTGGACCTCTACAATGCCATGGCCAGCGAAGAAAATCCTGAGGAGTCCGAATACTCGGTGAGGGCATCACTGGCAGGAGAGACCCGAGAGGCAAGAAAGGGATACCCAGCTTCTCCCAATGGGTATCCTCGTCGCATACAGTTATCTCGAACGACTCCCCTGACCACCCAGAGTCCTCCTCTAGCCAGCCTACAAGATACCAATTTTCTGAATGATGCTGACATGGTCATGAGCTTTGTCAACTTAGGTATGTTGCTCATTTATTTGTTAATCTATGTTATTACAAAGTGGAAATTTTTGTAGTGGTAAACTAGCTGCCAGATAGGTGGTCATGTTTATATAAAGTTATTTTCTATAACTCTCTTCTCCAGCTTCTGTTTCCTTTCTTTCATTGATGTAATGCAAGATCCTGCCTTAGGCAACAAAGTCATATATATATATGTGTGTGTATATATATACATTCATATATATATATATATGAAAAGCTAAAATTAAACACTTATGGTTTGGGTTGGTTTGGGTCTTTTCAAGGCTTGTTAAAATGTCAACGTTGCTTAAATGTATGAATGTTTAGGCAACAGTCTAAAAAAAGGGAAATTTATGCTAAGGGGGGAAAAAAGACCCTAAGCATTTACAGATTGGATAGTATAAGTGGCATTTTATTTTGATAGTTATTTAAATAATATATAACATATATTTATTTGCTACTTCAAAACTTTTATTTAGGGAAAGAAACTACTGTAAAAATATTGGTGTGACAGTAATAAGATCAAATAATACTGTGAAAGATTACTATTAAAGAATTCAGGGAGGGATTCTGAAATTTTAAAAAAATGTTTTAGAAAAGAAGTTTCAATCTAATATTTCTTTTTTATTGTAATAATTAAAATATGTCATACTTATTTATGTTTTTTTTGACAACAGAAAATAGAAAACATGTTATGATGTTCTTTACCTATACAAAATTTCTTTTTTTTTGATATGAAACATTTAATTGAAAATTTCTGTTATTAGCAACCTTATTAAAGGATAAGTTTTACAATTGTTTTTACTAAATGCTTGTAATATTTTGACAATATTTATGAGCAGACTTCACTTGGTAAAACATATTTCTACAATATTAATGTCCAATATTCCCTCTCACAATATTAAAGAGTTTACCAATTTAAAATGAACTTACAAAGGCTATTCTTTTCTTTAAAGTTTCAATAGAAACGGAGGATGAAAATTTATTACCTTCAGACCTAGTCAAAGAAAATTAATATAGAATATATTTTATTGGTGAAGACCAAAAATCTTAACAGATTTAACCAACTGGGAAGAATCGAGACTTTTTAAATGTAAGAACTTTTAAAACTTTGTTTTAAAATGCAATCTGCTTTGACTTAAAATTAACATGTTTTATTAAATACTTAATTAAAAACTTCCTTATACGATATCTCAAAGGAAATATTCTTTGAAGAGTAATATAGCAACAAATCCTAATAACATATGGATGCTTTTATAATATAAGTTGCTTAATACGCTCTGCTCATTGCTTTTAGCAATCCTGATATCAAGGATAAGGGACTTAATAAATCATATGTTTCATGTTACTAGAGACAAAGCTCTCATTATGAAGTTTTAGTAAGTCTTCATTGGTTGCACTAATCAGTTGTCCTTGAGGCCTTTTCTCCTATATATAATTAACAGGTTTCATTTGGAACATATAAGCCATTAAAACAGAGCTTAATTCTAAATTAGTCTGAATGTTTTTCCTAGTATAAATGGTATGTTAATGTGGCTTTTGGTGCATTTTACTTTGTAGGATTTCTAACATATTTTTCCATACTTTAAATTTGTTTCAATATTTTAATAGGAAAATTTCATTCTAGCGTAATTTATATATTCATAAAAAAAATCACTGAGAAAAATCAGTTCAAGTCATCTCAAATATGACAGGGAAGAATTTGTTATGTTGCATACTTTAAAAAACAATAGCTTAATCATGAATTGGTCCTAATAATATATTTTATTGTAACTGAATTTTGTGATCATTCACAAGAGGGGTATTTATTTTTTTGAAGAGCGTGATATTTGAATCTGTGCACCATTACTTTTTTATACATGTATATAGAAGAAAAAATAAAAAAACAATAAACAGTTTTATTCAGTATTCTGAAATCAGAGAAATTTTGGTTATATTGGTCAGATTATACTAAGAAATCAGTTTATTAGGTAGAACATGAAATAAATTTCATTTTGCTCTAGAGAAACAATACTGGGTATAAGCATCAGAAAACTTTATTTTTATTCTGCTTGAACTGCTGAGTAGTGATTTCTCCTCAATATCAAGCCATATATTTTCTTCTCTACTTAAAAATTCCAAACTAAATTTTTCACATGAACTTACTGACAGATTTGATTCTGCTCCTGGTTAAATTTCTCCTGGTAGTCTCTGAGGAAAGTTGAAACACAATTTTAGTGTCCTCACACTACACTTTCTTGCTATACACACACCTTGCAGCCAATCACTTCTTAGCAACGTAAAAAGCTGTAAATTCTGATATTTCTTGCATATTAAATAGGTCAAAGCATATTCAGAAAAGGCCAAACTTTAATATGTTATTAACTACACTAAGAATTTCAGTGTTTTTTTTAATGTAACATTTATTAGCATATTTTACCTGCAACTTGTTTCATGTTCTTATAAACCTCAAGAGAGGTTTTTCTTTTTATTTTTGTTGAATGACTTAAAGATGCGTATTTAGTGGGTACTAAGTGCAAATGAATCAAATTAGTAAAAAGGGAAGGAATTTGTACTAAGAAAGTCACTTGGATATTTAAATATGTGGATTCTGCTGACATCTCCCATAATAAGATAAATTGTATAAAAAAGCTCTAGCACCATCCTTTTATATAATGTTTGCAATATTGTTGAAATTTTCAAGTCAAATAATGGATTTTCTGCAATTATCTTGTCATTCAGATTTTTCCCAACATAAGTTTTGCTCCTTAAGAACAAATAAACTAAATTTAAACTCTATTGAATATCTATCAAAATATTTACTTTTTAAATTTCAGGTGAGATTAATTTTGTGTTATAAGTGAAAAATAGGTTAGAATGTACTTAAGAAGAGTAAAATGTAAATAAATTGTCTTAACCAATATAAATATCTAAATATGGAACTAAGCATGTGTTTTTGACCTTTAAAATATTTTAGTGACTTGTTCATTTTGAAAGAAAAAAATTATCAGTTTTGTGAAGATAATTTTTCTACTTTATCTTCATTATTCTTAGACTGACTTTTGTCAGTCTCATAGTATGTAGCTTTTATAGTTTCACTTCTCTGTTTTGTCCCTAGAATATCAGTAGAATTTTGCTTAGTCAATACCACATTATTTGTTAATAACAGAAATATCTTTCCGGCAATTTTTTGTCTTTTGTAACCATCTCTTTTTCAGAAGTGTTAAGGGTTATTAGTTCTGCATCAAGGACCCTACATAAATGAAAAATAAAAGATAAATATTTTGTTTCTAAGATCTTTTAGCTAGAAATTAATTTTAGTTGATTATTTGATGAGAGTGTAATAAATGACATAGCGTTTATTATACAATGATACAGTAAAAGTAGGAAATTTACTTTTATTATTCATTGTCTCTGTATATTTCTCCAAAAAAGGAGAACTTTGGGTTTATTAATGTTTTTGACTCACTCATCAGTTGGCCTGATTTCAAATTACTTTTAGATTTATTTCAAGAGTACATATTAATTCTCAAGCAGAAAAGCATATAAATGTGTTGCTGACTTTATCTATTTTATAACTTACTTAGCTTGTTTGATATGAAAAAAAATGCTTTCAAAAACTTTAAATGAAATTAAATTGTAAACTTTAAATTAAAACTCCCTTACCTCAAATCATTATATTCTCCTGGCGCTGGAAGAAAAAAATGCTCATGTCTTCAGTTGACAGATTTGAAAGACATCATTGATATTTATTGTTGTTTTTGGCTGACTCAAGTGCCTAGTTGAGAGGAATTTATATACAGCTCTACCTAAAGATGCTATCTATGTAGTCTTTCCAGCAGGGTTATTAACACTTGTGTAACATAAACACACCCATAAACACATAAACACATGCAAGATTTTTTTGGGGGGTTGGGGGGGAAAAGGGAGGAAAGATGATCCAAAACTGTTATAGTATGAATTCATGGATCATTCCTGGAATAACGAACGCTAATATTGGGTAAAACAACAAACACTACAATTTTTCTCTTGCAATGAGAAAAACAGGTTGCTGGGGACGGGGACGCTGTGTTCTCTTCCTTCAGCACCCTCTCGCATTCATAAATGTGACCGAAGGGATTCCTGTTCGCCTTTAAAACTGTTTTGTTGTCAAAGGACTGGTATGGCTGCCAAAGATAGTTGTAATCATAGTTTAATTAGATTTTACCAGTTTAAATGGTCACTCACAAAAAACCAGTTTAAAAAGTATAATAAAAGGTAGTAGCTAGGCATAAGAAGGTTTGATCACATAGGCTAGAAGGTTTTGTGGCTGCCTTATCCACGACCTCCAGTTCCTTCCATTTCAGTCTTCCATTTTCTATAGTATCTTCCTCCCCCACCACACCCCCGCTAAATTTTTAAAATTTTCTGGCCATTTCTCCTTAGCTCTATGGTTCCTCTAGCCCCAGGCTCTCTTGGCACCCCTCTTCTTACCACCCCCACCCTTCCCTGGGTCTGTCTTTGGTCTTAGTTTCTTCATAGCTAGAGGCTTAGATTAGCTGAAAATCAATTAGTTACAGTTTGATCATTTAGGTACAGTCTCCTGTTTTCTCTCTAGTTGAGAAGGAAAAGGTTATGATGTGCCAATTGCAGCCTCCACCCACTCGTAGAAAAGCTCCCCAGGGCATCAGCACTGCTCTGGCTCTTGCCATCTCTTGTAATTGTTTCTCCACCATCCCATTCTCATTTGTCTCTTCACCTCTCCCTGAGGATCCCATTGGCAGAATTTCATTGCTTTTGCTTTTACTATTTTACAAAATAATTAAACTTTAAAAGGGGAATTATTGGGGAAAGTAAAACAAAGGCAAACAATGCAACACTGAATGATAATAACGCTAATCAAACATACAATTCCCTTTTAGTTTACACAAAGCTTTTGCTTATATTATCTTTAATTAATTCTTATGTCACAACTGGGAAAAAAGTATTATTTCCTTTTTTAAGTGGAGAAGAGGTGATGAGAGAGGATAAAGAAATCAAATAGAGGCATAAAACAATGAGGATGAGCTAGAGGAAGAAATAAAAAATATATTTTAAGCATTAAAAGAAAGAAAATGAATGAAATGAATCATTAAGGACTGGTCTCTTGAGTTGTGCAGGTGGAGGGTGTGTTGGGAAATCCTCCATCTACTTCATTCTGACACAGAAGCTATTCAACATCCCCAACCACATCAGCTCCAGGGGAAAGCTCTTTCATCCTTATATACCAAAATACCGAAGTGGAGAAAAGAGGGAGGTGTGTGTATGTATAGATCTCAGTGTGTGTATAAGGAGCATACAGATGGGTTACTCACATTTACAGTCATAAATAATGTAGTAGCGCAGCTTTTAAAACCACAGGTTGGAGGAAGAGTCTGCCCTGACGCACAGAGAGGGGCTGAGATCAGAGAAGCCACTGAGAGGGTTGGAGAGAAACAATGAATCCCCTTGTTCTAAGTAATATTTATGAGTGCTTCTTTGCATCTAAGTTCATATTTTATTGGTGAAGCTGTGGGGCTTCCCCATTTGCTCATCTCTTAAAACAATACTCTTGGCTAAGATATCCTTTAAAATACAGCAGCCAGCCAGCTCTGATAACCAGTTTGTTTATTTGTGGTTATCAGCCAGCTCTGATAACCAGATCTGTTGTGATGTGTATGTCAGGTTGGGATGTTTAAGATCCAGCTCACAAAGTTATGCCAGCAAGACAAAAATAATGGTTGGGGTATTCACCTGCCTCTTTTGGAGATGCTTGAAAGAACTCTCTTAACCAAATGGTAGCCTCTGAGTTATATGTTTTATCTAAATGGTTGTGGATAAATTATAATCTAAAAAGGTAGAAACTAAAGCTATTACAGAATGCAATGCCTAAGATGAGAAATCAACAACAACAACAACAAACAATCATTATTAGAGTAGTAAGAAGGGTCTTTAATGGTTTGGGGAGAAAAGAAAATAATAGGAACAACAGGAACAAACACCCAGAGCCAGAGAAAACTTTCTCCCCTGCTTGAAAGACAGTGAATTAAATATTAAATAAAACTTAAATTTTAAATAAATTGTATGATATAGAAATTAAACTAGGCATGTGCTATTTTATAATTTCTGGGAAATTTAAGATCTTTGTCTTCATATCGATGTATTCTTTCATTTTTCTTTTCATAAACAATGGTGTTCTGGCTTTTGCATTAGCAGAACTCTGTATTTTAGAAATAAATGGACCTTATAAAATTATCGTGTGTACTTAAATTTTTTCTAGAAGTAAAGGTTAAAACTTTTATTGCTCTTATTGTTAAACAGTTTTACTAGGGTTGTTAGGAATAGAGAAGATAGTTTTAAAAGGTCAGGCTTAAGAGACATAAATCTCATTTATTTTTCATTCAGGACTATGAGACATGTCAAAATAAAGGAAAGATTTACTAATATTTAGAAACCCCTACTGCTATTCTTATGCAATCATTCTTTGAGAAGTTCAATATTATTTACTGTGCACAGATTTTCTGTTTCTATTGTGACTTGATGTTTAGTCTTCCTATATAGGACACACAGTCATTTCCAGAATCTTATGTCCCTGGACTATTACTGCTCAAATGGCTTTAAAGCTTTAATTATAAATTAAATTGCTTTCTCTGCTGGGCTTCCATGGCAGAATGAGAGTAGAATAGAAGAGGTCAGAATGCCTGGATTGGCATCTCAGATTCTATACTTCCCAGCAGTGTGACCTCAGGCAAATTACTGAAATTCTCTGAGGTTCCAGTTCTTCATCTAAAATATATAGATAATAATAACACCTTCCTTCTTGGGTGTGGAGGGTATTAAATGAGTTTAATAACTCATAAATAAATATGCCTAATACTTTAGGAACAGTATTTGGAACTTAGTGAGCTGTCTATAAATGGCCTATTGTTATTAGATTAGTGTTTGTGTCCAACACTTGTAGCATATTTGCAAGACTGGCTACGTAATATTTGGGGACCAGTGTGACGTGAAAATGCAGGACCCCTTGTTCAAAAATGATGAACAATTCCACGATGGCGGCAGCAGAGTATTAGGCTTAGCCTGGGCGGTTCTGAGCCTGGGGTCCTATGTAGCTGCATAGGTCACACACCCATGAAGCCAGCGTTGTGTATTTGGTTTGTTGTTGTGATAGCAGGGAGGGAGATGAGGAATAACTGCTCAGGCCATACTTTCTGCAGTGCCTCCTATTGGCTGAATCTCACTGAAGAAAGTAAAAGGGCAAGGGATTTCACAGTGTGGCCCATAAAAGCCTGCCCCTTGGTGCAGAGAGCAGAGCAGAGAAATGTGGAGAGTTGATCTTGAGGGACAAACTGAAAATGTTTGTCACAAATGGAAAAATGAATATTGGCTACTAGTCAACAAGAGTTCTAGAATCATTTTAATTTCAGTGAAAGTTACTAATATATGTTAACTTTGTCTTAATTAATTTAAAATTCAAGAGAAAATATTTGTTTTAGTGTAACAGATAATCACATCAGTAGTTGGTTAAATAAAGTGGTAAAAACAAGCAAGACATACTGAAAAAAATCCTTAAATTTCATATGGATTAGTAATTTTGGCTGATATATTAAAACAATTTTAGAACAAATCGAAATTAAAAAAAAAAAAAGCAGTCATCATGGAAAGCACTTAGAAGCTACACAAATATGTAGAACAATCATTGCCAGTGGCAGAATTGCCAAATATGAAGAGCAATATATTTTTTAAATCTTTAGTCCTGTTTATTCTCCATCCTATGCCATACCTCCTGAAATGACCCATGACTGCATGTTAAAGTTTTCTGGCTTCTGAGTAGAATCATATGATATTTTCCCATGTAGCAGTCAACATTCCACAGTTAATGTTGCAGACAGAAATAATGTTAGGATGAGGTAAATTGGGATTATTATCCTTTCTTCTTTGCTACCTTTGCTTTCTGGCAGACTTCCTGTGACTCAGAGAGGCAGAATTTAGTGGAGGAGCAGGTATGTCTGCTATTTAGTTCTCATAAATAATCAGTGCTATGCCTTGAGGCCACTCATCCCCTTGCCCTTTAATCACAGTCATTGAATAGAGCTGTTCTTGTCCACTTTAGACTATATTCCCCTTCAAAGCTGCTAAGGATGGTAATTTTAACCTGATTTTACTTCCATAATTATCAAAAGCAGAGGAAGAAAGGGTTGAAATTGGACATTGTGTTGGCTCCTCTAAAAAGAATCCTGAAGTAGATATCGATCACGTTCAACGAATGGGGAAGAAATGAAGTTCATTCAATTAAATATGCTTTAGGATCATGGATGTTTTCTTTGTTTAAAGTGAAGAGAGATCATTTGGTTCTCCTATAAGCTCTTTAGGGTTTAAGTGTAAGGACTTTGAGGTCAGACTGGTTTTTAAAAAATATTTTTTATTCAAGTATATGATTCATACATGAACATGCCTAAACAATAAGTGTATAGTAAAGATTGTGAACTTACAAAATAAACATACATAACATCGTACAGAGGTATGTATCACCACCCCCCCCACCAATACCTTGCATTGTTGTGAAACATTTGTTGCAAACTGTGAAAGAGCATTGTCAGAATATTACTACCAACTATAGTCCTACCTTATATTTGGTGTATTTTCCCCCCAACCCATCCTATTTTTTAAAAATATGTTTTTATTTCAGAGGTTGTGAACTTGCAAAGCAATCATACACATGTGTAGAATTCCCATACAGCACCCCTTCACCAACACACCACACTGTGCTGGAACAGTTGTTACAGATTATGAGATAATACGATCAGACTATTACCACCACCCATGGTCCATAGCATACATTTGGCACACTTTTTCCATACACTTCCAGTATCAACACAGTACATCTTTGGCATTGATGCAAGAATATTATAGTATTGCTGTTAACCACAGTCTATAGGTCACTCCAGTTCTATTTTTCCCATGCTTCTCCAGATTCCTACCACCCTGCAATAGTGATGTACATCTGCTCTACCTCATAGAAGGACACTCGTGCATTTGTACCCTCAACCACAATTCTCGTCTACCTCTGGGTTCACTGTGTTATTCAGTCCCTACATTATTCTTTAGCTTTCTTTCAATTGACATTTACTTCCTCAGACTACTGTTTTCTGCCACAATCCCATTTATAAACCAGTTGCTACTCACTATAATGTGTTACCATCAACTCTATCTATTTCCACACTTTTACAGTCAGGTTAATTAAAGCTTCTACATACATTAAGCATCAGTAATTCTTCTCAACCCTCCTCTTATCTCCTAATAACCTATACTCTAGGTTTTAACTCCATGTGTTTATTTTTGGTATTTAGTTCATATTAATGAGAATATGCAATATTTGTCCTTTTGTGTCTGGCTTACTTTGCTTAGTATAATGTCTTCAAGATTCATCCATGTTATCACATGTGTCCCAATTTCATTTCTTCTTACAGCAGCATAGTATTCCATCGTATGTATATACCACATTTTGTTTATTCATTGGTTGATGATACTTGGGTTGCTTCCATCTTTTGGCAATTGTGAATAACGCCGCTATGAACATCGGTGTGCAGATGTCTGTTTGTGTCATAGATTTTAGTTCTTCTGGATATACTCCTAGTAGAGGAATTGCTGGATCATATGGCAGTTCTATATTTAGCTTCCTGAGGAACTGCCAAACTGTCTTTCACAGAGGCTGCACCATTTAACACTCGCACCAACAGTGAAGGAGTGTTCCTATTTCTCCACATCCTCTCCAGCACTTATTGTTGTCTGTTTTTTTAATAATGGCCATTCTATGCGGTGTTAGATGATATCTCATTGTTGATTTATTTTGCATTTCCCTAATAACTAGTGATATGGAATATTTTTTCATATGCTTTTTAGCCATTTGAATTTCCTCTTTGGAGAAATGTATATTTAAATCTTTTCCCCATTTTTAAAAATTGGACTGCTTGCTCTTTTATTGTTGAGTTGTATGATCTCTTTTTATAGAATGGAAATCAAACCCTTATTGGATATGTGGTTTCCAAATATTTTTTCTCATTGAGTGGGCTGCCTTTTCACCTTCTTGATGAAGTCCTTTGAATCACAGAAGTGTTTATGTTTGAGGAGGTCCCATTTATCCATGTATTTTTTTGTTGTTGTTGCTTGTGCTTTCAGTGTAAGATTTAAGAATCCACCACCTACCACCAGGTTTTGAAGATGTTTCCCTACACTTAAGTCAGACTGCTTTTTGAATACCAGTTTTGCATTTAACAGATGCATATCCTTGAGCAAATCATTTCACTTCATTGGAACTGCTTCCTCATCTGTAAAGTGGAGATCATAATACAGAATTGTAGTTAGGACTAAATAAAGTGTGGTTATAAGGCCTCAAGCCTATATGAGATAAGCACGTGATTAACAGTTTCTACCACTACCACAATTACTTCTACTAGAATAGAATCTATTGAGTCCTAATGTTAGACGAGAGCTATATCCAGTCTACCAAACGTTGTCACATAAATGCCTTGCTGAATTTCTAGAATATTATGCACATGACTTTCCTTCTATCCAAAAGGAAATGAATCCTTGAATTTCATTAACTCTGTCTTCAACCTTGGCAGTTGATGGACTCTTCCCCTGGAAAAAGTCAATCCCTGAGAGAGTTTAGGAGATGGTGGTGCTTCTCTTTGAGCACCCAAAGCAAAGTGCCCTGTGATGTACTGCTCAAAGGCACTTTTCATACTACCGTTGGTCAGATTCCTAAAATGATCCCATGGTTTTACATTAGTTCCAAATATTACTTGTTCCATTTCCTTGCTTGCTATGGATAACAGGAGATTGATAGCAAGCCCAAGTAATAATAGACAATTGGAAAATATTTAGTTGTGAAGACATGGGCACTCTCTGAAAGACCCTTTGAAGAAGAAAATTCTTGAAGGGGTTTTATGGCTTATTTTCATAAGCCAACTATTTTTTTTTTTTTAGTTTTAATTTTTAAAAAGTTGATTCAGGACTAATATCTAGGTGAGTAAACTCCTGAACTCTAAGTAGGAAAGCCTTTGCTCAAATAATCATTCAATGGTAGAGCTTTTAGTACTGTCTATAACTCAAATTATGTTTGAATTTTTGATTTTCTAATTTTTAACTATTCTCATTGCTATTTACATCATTATTATAATTTGTTTCTATTTAATACCATTCAGTCTTAAATGTTGTTACTTTCCTAAACTGTTTATTTGGACTATTTTTTCTTTCAAATTCAACCTAATCTTATTGTTAACTTTCTGGGATTGCTCCTATAATTATATTTTGAAGCAAGGATGGGAATTTATGGGGTTGAATTTTAAAAAATCCACACAAACACCAAAAATGAATGGAGAGCTTCTTTTATCTATAATATATACATTATAAAGTTATCACATTGATTTATGATATTTTATAATATATTGAGTAGGAAATTTGGATTTATTGGGTTTTCATCATTTGACAACATACTAAAAGATGTTATTAAGTGATACTTGGTAGAATTTTATTTTTTGTGCATGCAGTTATTAAAATAAAATATTGATCCAACTACTTATATCAACCTATTAAAATTGACATGTAAGATTTTTCTCTTCAAAAGCATAGTGCCATTTCAAAAAAGTTATCATTCTTGAGTTATTTACTTTGAAGAACAATTTTATTTATAAGAATTAAGCTAACTATTTATTATGTGTATATCAGGCATACATAATTTAAAATTACAGTTTAGGATAGCAGTAGTAATTAAGCAACAATAACAGCAATACATATAATTCCTGTGCCAGGAACTGCACTATTATTTGCATGCATTATTTCAACTAATCCTCATCTAAGTTCCGTGGGTAAATATTTTCATCCCCATTTTATTGATGTGAGAACTGAGGCCTATCAGAGGCAAAATAACTTACTAAGGTGGTCCAGTTAGTAAATGGCATAATCAGTGCTGGACCCTGATATGTTTGGCTACAAATTTTATGTTCTTTGATAATACTCTTTAGCTTGGTAACCCACTTTTGAAAAATAAAAATCACTGCAATTTTTAGCAATAAGAAGTTTTTTAAGTTTTTAAAGCAACTTTATGTACATAATATGGTTTCACCTATACAATTGAAGTATGTTGCACTCAAGGAAGTAGATATGATACCACAGCACACAACTGTGGAAACTGAGGTTCTGAAAGGTCATTCATTCAGTCATTTAACAAATATAAGCTGATTACCTACTATTGGGCTGGACACTGTGTGAAAGATGGTGCCTGTTTCACTGCCAAGATCACAGGGCCAGTGGAGCCAGGATTAGGTCCAGAATTCCTGATTCCTGTGCCCAGAGTTTTTTTTACTCAATGTCAAATATTTGAAATAAATCAAACAAAGAGTACAGAACCATGTAAAATTAAAAACACTAAAAAGTAGGTAAAAGGATGTGTTCCTTTGTTACTTACAATGGGATATAATTGTTTCCAAATCTACCTGTATATATAAAAAAAAAATTTGAAATCTCAATCACTTTAAGGAAATTAAAGAAAAGAAAAAGCCTATTGCTAGCAAACTGAGCTTAAGGAAGCTTATTAGCCCCAAACACATGGAACAAATGTACAATTAAGCTGCAGTAAAGCAGCCAGAAACCTGCTTGTGTAGCTGTAGGGCCTTACCAATGTGGATCTCCAGTGGGAAGGTGAATATCTGAAAAAAGTATTATAGTTGACACTGGATGCTTATTATACATTCCTGAGTATAAATGTGTGCTCAAACACTCATGATTTATTTGCATTGTACTCAGGAAATAAGGATAAAAGAGCACATGATTTTTCAAAATTAAATTATTTGATCTGCCTAAATCTTGACTTGTGCCTCTACTTCACTTCTTCAATTTGTGTTTGATAAAGCTTTTCACATCTGTTCAATTCCAGCAAGGTTGTGTTCAGTGTTTGCTTTTTTAGTGTGCACATTGAATATAATATGGATTCAGGTTATAATTAGAGTCAATGAAAACAAATTTTACAACTTAGAAAATACAAGGGAATTCCAAGAATTGGTGTAAGGACCTCTTTGATACATTTGCCTTCAATTTACTCAAAATTTTGGATATTAGGCCAAATTAGTTGTTGAGAGCAATTGACCAATATCCTTTGACTGCTTTCTCTTTAACAACAGCTTGCTGTGATAGTGAAATGAAAATTTTATCAAATGTGCATCTAAATCTGTTGGTTCATTACCATGGCTATTTGTGTTCACCTATCAATTCATATCGACAAACACCAGATCAACAAAGTGTAATAATGCAAGTAGAAGAAGAATTTAAGATTTGTCATGATTTCTGCTCTACTGGAAATTTGCTATCTTCCACAGCTAGGATGTATTCAGTGCTTATTAAATGCAAGACAGTGTGCTAATAGCATTTCAAGTGTTAACTCTCACAAAGTGACCCTATTTTACTGATAAGGAAAGTGTGACCCTGAGAAATTAAGTCATTTGCCAAAGTCTTACATCTTGTAAGGATATATTTTTCCAACATATTGTGTGTTAGATTTAGAACATTCTTATTTCATTAGTAATAGATGTAAAAAGGCTTTATGTTTTAGGGGGAACTCTCTAATAATGAGTTTCCCAAGAGTCTTGACCCTGTAGTTCAGCTCTTACAGACCTTTGATAGAACTGTGATGCTGTAGCCTTCTAAAGAAGACAAATACAGGGCAAAGGGAAAGAAGTAGTTAACAGGTGCCAAGGATACTGACCCTTGGGCCATGACCCTAATGGGTCAGTAGTGAGGAGTGGAAAGGTGATCTGTGTTGATTTCCACCTTTAAAAGGCAGACTTGGAATGAACAAGAGTAACATTTGGCAAAATAGGAAAGTAGCAACATGTCAAAGTTGCAAACAGTATTAGACCTCAAAAACAGTGGTTAAAGCTTGGAATAAACTAATAGTGAGTTCATTTGGATGCTGGAAGACTTCCAATCTGCTGGCTGGTATAAAAGGCCACACAAGCAGGCTGCCCTGCAGCTAAGTATGAGCACCTCGTCTCATCTTCTCTGACCTAACTCCAGAGTGGCCAGTGAGTCTCATGGGAAACCTAGTAAAGTTCAAGCTTGGGCTGCAAGACCATCTACAGCCTCTAAATTAGGAAACTGCTTCAGATGCATATAGAAACTGGCAGATAACCTCTTCTTCATCGTATTCGTTATGGTTGAAACCTCCTCTGTGTTCTATATAATACTGAACACACTCCACATTTAATATGCATCTCTTGAATTGTAGCAGCTGCAGTTCTAATCTCTTGCATGTGTAAAGTGAGTTCCCTTCACAGACCTCACTTGTTGCCTCTATACCACACAAAGCAAAGTGTTTTATTTCTGCTCCTCAAATATCTTAGAATTAAAGGCTAAGTCCTTGGGATAATTAATAAATATGAGTTCCTGTAAAGGAACTCATCTTCTGATTTCTAAGTATCTAGTTCTAGATGCACTTAGGAAACCAGATGATAAAATTATAGTTTATGAACAGGTCAAGAAATTCATTTAATTTTAATGAGACTAACTTTACACACTTTTGATAACCAAATCACATGCTTAATCACAATTAATCAAATCTTTTGGGCACTTTGAATCACTTATTCTTTTTAATCAGAATTCTTTGTCAGCATTTCCTATAGTGTATTTCATTGAAAGTATTTCTATGGCCTTTTAAGGGGTGTTATCTGAAAAAAGAAAAGAAACCTTGCAGTCAAATAAATTCAGGCTATGCTGAGAAACAGTAATTAAATAATTTAAAAAATATTTTTAGGATAAGACTTCTCAGTCTTTATTATGCTAACGAGCATTCCATAACTCTGCAAGGAGGATATGAGCTACAGGGTTTCACAAACACATTTGACTTTGTAATTCCCTTAACAGAGCACCATGTGTAACGACTATTAGAGGGAGCTCATACCGAGAAATACTCTTTTATGTGGAAATACTATTTTATAAGAGCCATAGAAGAAATATGACAAGCAGAACATTATGATAACCTAATCTGTTGACACTATAGTCATTTTATACCCAAAATTATTAAAAAAAACAGAAACAAAGTTTTAATTCTATTACCTAGAGTTAACCACTGTTGAGGTTTTTTGTGTATTTCCTTTCATACTTTTAAAATGTACTTTTTCATCTAGAGTAATATTTATTCAAAGTTGCACCTTTATTTTTATTTGTTTAGTATATGAATTTTCCCGTTGTTTATTGGCTTCTTGTGAACATATGTTAATGACAATAATATTCCAGCAAAATTATTTATCATTTAATAATGTCAAAATTATTAAATATTCTTTTATTGTTGGTCAAGTTTTCCCCATTTTCATTACCATAAACTCTGTTGCAATGACTATCTTTAAACATATGTGTTTATAAACATTTTGGGATACTTCTGACCATTTCTTCATGATCTGTTCTTAGAAAATAAATTACTAGAACAAAAAGTATTGTAAGCCTCCTGAAAAATATTGATACATATTTTTTCATTCAATTTCTTTCAGTTTCTTTCCACCAGCAGTAAATGCTAGTGCTATTTTACCAGACCCAAACCTGAGTATGATCATGTTTAAATTCTGGATAATCTAAAACATAGCAAAAAATATCTGTTTTTTATTAGTGGTTCCTATGAGATTGGTTTTTATATGTTTATTGGCCATCTAGGCTTTTCTCTTTGGGAAGTTCTATGTTGTTACTTTTGATCATTTTCCTATTTGCCTTATTCTTTTGCTCTTTATGGTTAGAAATTCCTCCTGTCTAGGTATTTAATTATTCACTTTTCCCCCTTTTTATGTGTTCATTTCTTACTTTCAATCTGATTGTCTATAATTTATTTAAAATATGGCAGTAAGTAAGGGCCAAATAAATAATTTTAAATATATAATTTCATTAGTAAATTGTCATTATGTCTCCCCTAGAATTTTTTAAGTTTCCTTAACTATTTACACTGATTTATTCTTTTTTTTTTTTTTAATTTTTTTTTATTTATTCTTTTAGATAAATTCTAAGATCATTTTGATAAGATTTAGAAAATATCTTGTTGGTACTTTTATCATAACCATGTTTAAACAATATACATATTTTGAATAATAATAATAATCTGAGTATACTTTAGAAACCCTAGTTATAATTTCTTGTCTTTGAGTTCTGCACTTTTATCAGTTGCATGGTCATCATAAGCATGCTGATTTTAGTAGGTTAAATTGGCCTTTGTCTTTGAGCAGTAGTATATTTTATCCTGACATCACCTTGTGCTTATCTAAGCTGCAAATATATTATAAAGTAACTATATATATATATATATATTACTTTGCTTCCCTCTGTTTGCATTTATTCCTAATATCAGGAACACTTTGTCTATGAATCCTTATTCCATTTGGTTGTAACATAAATAAAAACGTTATAAAAACAAATTATACGTAAACACATTCTTATTTATAGGGTACTTATTGAGAACAAGGTGAGTACATTTATAGGCTTCTGTGTCTATAAGCCCTGTCCCATATTTTATGGAAATACTTGTAAAGTTGTTGAGAAGGTTGAAAAATCACATTGTCCAGGAAACTGAGACTGAAAATCACCATTTCCCAGAAGGGGTGAACACTTTTTAGTAATACAAAATAGATATGGTCATTCATTCATTCATTCAGCTTATATTTACTAAAGGTCTAATGTATTACTTGTTGTGAAAAATCAAAGCATGAAATATGGACAAGGATTTCAGAAGAAGACACCAGAATTGAACAGAATAATTATCAATTATATATGAAGAAATCTTTTAAGAAAAGATTTCACCTACAGGAGATTAGTGCTTACCAGCCCCCCTCCCAAAGCCATAATATAATAAAGTTTTAAATGCATTAATCCTATAAGCAGAAAATACAGATTATGCCTTGTCCATGGGATTTTGAGAGGAAATTTTAAAACAAAAGGGTTATGTATCTAGCTAACTTGTCATTCTTAGACAACGGTCATGTGAAAACATTTTCCGATATTTAAGAGTTTGGAAAATATATCATTCACAGTCTGCTTTAGAAATATTTGCTTAAAGTTGTACTGTAGCAACTTTCTGCACAAATCAAAATTAAGAAGAAAGGACAATTTCTAGTCTTCAAGAAGTCATAGTATTAGAATTAAAATCAGCTAAACAAATAGATTTTGTCCAAATAACTTTATGTCCAAATGACATCTTGTAATTTAATTATAAAATATCCAGACATGCCAAGCTCAAAACAATTAGGATAGCAGAGGTATAATATCTCATTGGTTATACTATTTAAAGATGGCATTTTGGGATTGCAGAGAAGCAATGCTAAATAAATGCACACCTTATTTCTACTTAGCAATTGTATACATTCCTCCATATAGTTAGTTTAATGTCAACTAACTATTATAACTACTTTAATATCAAGCTTGATTTTTGAGTCTAAGCCTTTTGCACAGAATCTCAAGGTGTTTTAGAATAACTTTTTGCCATCAGCAGTTATTTAAATTGTCACAAGGATGTGCTGAGACTCACAACTCATTTTCATCACCTTGACTTCTTTATCATCATTTAGGCTAATAGTTAATTCTGAGGAAGATGGATGGGTGCCAGGTATGTCTTCATTTTTTATTTGGTTAAACCTCATCCTTAAATTATGTTTTGCTATTACATGCGCTCATAATCTTACCAACCTCTCAGAGCTTTGAAAAGATTTCAATTTAACATAGTAACTTTTTAAGTTTCTGTATAGCACCATAGTATAGTTTATAAAAAGATATTTAAGCAACAGCTAGAAATCCAAATTTAAGCACAACATGGTCAAAACTGCAAAATGACTCACTGAAGTGACAAATATATAAATTCTGAATCAAGGAATAGGCTGTATCAGGAATACATAAGTTTATAGTAGAAAGCAGGGGTCACTATTTTATATGAGAAAGTCTGGGACTCAAGACAAAATGAATGACATGAACAAAACAAATCGCTGTGATCATGAAATATATACTCCATAACAAAGCTGCAAGACTGCCAAATCTTTATATGGAACATAACAAATCTAAATACAGAACACAAAAATTATTAGGAGTGTAAGTGAAAATTCATAGAAACAACAATGTAGTATGAAATCTTACCATAAACTATAGTTGCATAGTGGAGTGTACATGCAGATACACATGTACACCCACACACATACACACATAGGATAATGTATCTAAATAATAGTTAATAAAGTTAAATTAATTGACATAGAATATTGTACTTTGAAATTTATTAACATTTATCAAACGATGTGGAGAATGCACTTTGAGATTTCGTGGAATGTTTAAATAATCATTAAGTAGGTGATACATAAATTTTAAAATATTATAAAACTTATGACTAGTCAATAAGCACCATTAATTATAAGAGAAATGCTAAAATAGTAATGAGATACCAGTATATACCTATAAGAATAGTTAAAATGGAAAAAACATATACCAAAAATCAAACCTCAAATTGACAATACTATGTGTTGGAGAAGATGGGGAGTAAATGAAACTCTTATAAATAGTTGATAGGAATGAAAAATGATAGAAAAAATTAATTTAAAAAGTGATAGAGTCACCATGGAGAAGAGCTTGCCCATTCTTACAACATTAAATATGCACTTGTCATGATCTGGCAATCCCACTTCTAAGTATTGACTCTAGAGAAATGAAAAATGTATGTTCACACAAAAACTTGCACATGAAGTTCATAGAAGGTCTATGCATAATTGCCCCAAACTGGAAACAACCTAAATGTTCTTAAATGTTAAATAGTTGAAGAACCAGTTGTGTCTCCATTCAATGGAATTCTCAGCAATTAAAAGGGGAGAACTATTAATACTTCTTACAATACAGATAAACCCCAAATGCATTTTGCTTAGTGGAAAATACCAGACTCCAAAAGCTACATATTATATGATTTAATTTATATGAACTTCTAGAAAAAGCAAAACTATAGGGATGGAAAACAGATTCATGGTTGCCAGGGACTAAAGGCTTGGCGAGGGATGGACTACAAAGGAGTGGCAGGGGAGTGATGGAACTTTTCTGTATCTTGATTATGGTTGTGGTTACATGACTCTGCATTTGTTAAAAGCCTTAGGAATAAGAGTAGATTTTGCTTTGTAAAAGTAAATTACAAAGCAGCATATACTTGAATATTGTATTTATAATTAAATATTCATAAAATTTAAAAATAACTTTTTATAAATGTAAGTAAATTAAAAGAGAAAATTAAATATATAAAAATAAGGTTTAGAACATAAGAGTAGTTGCTGAAACTATACTGTATGATAAATTCATGCCTTTAGAACTTTTGTGCCAAAAGACAAAAAATAGAAATGAATGTAGGTTAATAAATTAAGCATTCAATTCAACATGCTCCATTAAATCTTAAAAGGATGGCATACAGAAAAAAAACACAAAATTTATTGAATTAGAAAATTAATTAAATCATCTAAGAATTAATTCACCTAAGAGCTGGTAATTTGAAAGACAACATAATCAACAAATCTCTGAAAAATAAAAATAGAAAGAAAATATGTAAATAACAAAAAGGAATGGTAAATAATTACAAATATAGACATTAACACATTGTACACTACTACATTACCTTTATATAATAAATTTGAAAATCTTAGTGAAATAGTCATTTTTCTTAAAATAAAAATTATGATACTTATTCAGGAATGGGAAACATGAGTAGGTAAACAACCTATTGGTTATTACATTGGTAGCTATTGAAAAATTCATAAAAAAATTTCTGTCAAAGAAGATTGGAAGTTTTGTACTTTTGGTGAAGGAGAATGAAAAAATTAAGCAGAAAACTGAAAGCTACATAAACTAGTCCAAAATATTTAAAAATATGAAAATTACATAGAAAATTTTAATAAATTAGCATAACTTGGATAGAAAAATATAGAGTTTTTTTTTTGCATGGCAAAAGTCTTAATAAAATACTTGTAGTTCAAAATCAAGGGTACTTTTTAAAAGTTATCCATCTTTACCAGTTGAGTTTGATCCTGGAAATGAAAATACGATTTAGCATTTGTCAATTCTACAAAGCATATATGGTAAAATTAGAAAAAGTGTAATCTTAATTGATGGCATATATAGCATATTTGACACTCAGAGCAGATCATTTTTCACATCATATTATGCTCTATGACAAAATTATTTTCAACAATAATCATAAAATAAAATCAATAAACTAAGACCAGAAAGGAAATGTAAACAGTGAAAATTTTCTATATTGAATGTTATATATAGGCCATAAAATAATTACAACTAAAAAAATTAAATATTACAGTATAATAAGAAAAGAGACAGTGGAATGATACTTCTAAATTATATTAATGCATTTTTGAAATAAAGGAAACATTAACCATTACTAACATATTGGCCAACATATAATGAATAATAACATCACAGTTTTTGTTTTCAATATTTGTTAATGACCTCATCAAAACAGATCATGGAATATCTATGTTTAGTAGCAGTATAGCCAGATTTGTCCATCTGTCTTCACTTCTTCTTGATCAAAGAATAGGTTTTTGGACATTTTACTTTTGAAAAGTTCCTTTCACACACAACAGCAATTACACAAATAGTTAGGAGAAGTCTTAAACATAAAGACAAATTTGTTGGAGATTCATGAAAATCCCATTTCACCATAAATTCCAGAAAGTGCGATGCTATTGTTTTTGGATTGCTTCTAGGGGCTTTCAAAACTTTCCATGATTGTAAAATTTCTGCCAAAACATTTTCATCAGAAAACTCAACATAAAATTCTATTTGATAAAAATTTCTGAACTTCATAGTGGTTCAAAATTGTTGGAGCATCATGTAGATGCCATTTGTAGATCTAGCACCATGTAATCCAAGATATTCCTGCACTTAAACAGTAGATTCAATATAAAAAATGATGGCACAGTAATTGTAAAGAAAAAAAATAATAGAACTTAAGTTCTTCCTCTTCCCACTTGTACTGGAGTCGATTGTATAATGGGTCGTTCTTCACATTAATTTCCAAAGAATACAATGCTTATTAAAGGGTAAACAATAAAAATGTGCTAATTTGAAGCTTACATATATATTATTGAAACACAAAAGTAACCACAGCAAGTTTTAAAACTTTGATCAACCAGAAATTTTTCTGCAAGAAGTATTTTTATCACTGGCACTATTAAGAATTACTGAGGCATGGTGATAATGAAAAGCAGAATAACTTGTAGTTGGTTTTATTGTTGTTTTTAAAATTCTCAATAGACAATGAATCCCTTTCATGCCTGGATCCAGCATGGACTGCTCTCACCACCTAGTTTTGGTACAACAGTGATTTTAATGGAAAATGAACGATGTACAACAGTCAGGAAATCTGCTTTGTAGCTCCTTCCCATTTCCTTTCAAAAGCATTAACCTCTCTCCCCTCTTCTTTGATACACTTAGCATAATAACTTCAATATTAAGTTATAGGCTTAAAAAATACAGGAAGGTGGGCTGCCTACAGGCAGCCTCTATTTTCTGTTATAAAACACAATCATCCCCTGGAAAAAGAGTCCCACAAAGAGCTGTCTAGCTGCTTGGAATGGGGAAAGGAAAGTTAAGATAAAATATTATATAATATTAAAATAAAATATAATATTTTCTTTTCCTTTTCCTATTAAAATAGCAAACAAAGGGGAAAAAATCACATTACTAACACTTTATGGCACTATGCTCTATACTCTAAGGGATATAAAGAGGTCTGGAATGCAAAATCTCCTTGAAGAAGTTTATGGTATTTTAGAAAGATCAAAACAATAATTTTGGCAATAACTGCCTTTTACCATACACCTGATATGCCATCTACAAACTTCTAGACGTTGTACATAACGTTTTATCATTTAAACCATTCGACACCCTGAAAGGTAAGTTCTGTTTACTTTATCCCCTTTTGCAAACGAGGCTTGGGGAGACTGAATAAATTGCCCAAAATCACACAGCTAGGAAATTAAGAAGGTGGGATTGGAACCTATTCTCTTAATCACTGTGAAACAGCCTCTAGATATACATTTACCAGATGATAAATAAATATTTGATTAAAGAATTTAGGATAACAAACAAATGGTTTATAATATCTGGCAGTGCCACCATCAAATTAATATTATCAAGAGTGCTTGTGTTGGAAAAGCACATCACTGTGAGTAGAAAGAGGAAGGAAATCATATGCACAAAATAAGGTGTATCCTGGATGTAATTGGGACAGCGGGGGAGTGTGGGATAGAGAAATGTCTCGAGTAGTGGTGTGGATATAGGGTACATATGTGTAATAGAGATCCAGCACTCCTGGTTAGGATTCATGAGGAGGAATTTTGGAAATATTAAATAATTGTGTTTATCTTCTGTCATATTAAAAATAATTAACATCTGTATACTACTTAACATTTGCCAAACGCTCTAGGAAATTTATGTCTATTATTTAATCATCAACCACAAAATTATGATAGCAATACTATTATTAATCCTCATTTTACAGATGACTAAAATGAAATATAGAAAAGCTAAGTGACTTGCTCAAGATTATGCAGCTAGTAAATGATAGCTGGGATTTGAACCCAGGTCATCTAAGAAAAGGTGATATATTAGGAATAAACTTGAAGTTACACTCTAAGTCAAAACAAAAAGAAAAATATAGCAATGATAGACCTTAATAAATACCATGTGTGCAAAAGACTTCTGAATGTTCTTTGAGAATAAGTTCAAGAGGAAAAAAGTTGATGAGTCCACCAGAAAATGTACTGCAAATGTAGGCTTAATAGATTAGATTATTGAGGAGGGTGGAAATAATCCTATTCTGCTCTTGATGATCACAGAAATCTAGGATTATTTTCATTCACTTGTGATCTGCATGATTTAAGAGACATTGAGAGATAGATGAATAAGTTCATGGGAGAGGAATGCAGGTTGTGAGAGTGCTCTAAATCATTTGGTTGGCTCGGGAGCACTTGAAGGAACTCTTCTAAAAGCTTCTCATCACACATAGAGTAAAATCCAAACTCCTTACTCTGTTCTTCAGGGCCCTAAGCAAATCCAGTTTTGGCTAGCTCTCCTGCATTTTTTTCTAACTCCTCCATCTCAGCCAGCTCCATGCAGTCTGCTTCCTCAAACAGGCCAAATACTGTCCTGCCTCAGGGCCTTTGTACCTGCTTAAATGTTCTTCCCTAACATTTGCATGTGGCTTACTCCTTTACTTTATTCACTTGCCATTTCCTCAGAGGGGAGATAAAATAGCACCAATATTTCTGTCTATCTCCTTACCCTCATACGTATGTTTGTACTTAAGACGGCACTTACCGCCTAAGACATATCTTTTCATTAATTATCAGCTATTGTTATTACAGTTTTCATCAGCAGAATGTGAACAGATATGGCTTTGTTCATTTTGTTCATTGCCTTACCCCCAATCCCTGGAACAATGCCTGGCACACGTTGGGCTCTCAATAATGTATTGAAAGAATAAATGAATGGCCATTTAAGGTGAAGAGGGGAAAACGCAGTGAGGCCGATCTTTACCCTCAAATATTTGAATGGTTTTCATATAGGTGTGCACTTAGGTAGAATCTGGCATAGGGCCAAATTACTGGCACTCAGCCTTGAGCTCACTATGAGGAAGATTTTCATCTTACTGTTTCGAGAGGTGGTTCGTTCTGTCCCTGAAGATATTCAAGCAGCGTCTGCCTAATTTCTTAGGCGATTTAGAGAGGATCATGCTTAGAATGGATGAACTTTAAGAACTAGTTGAACCCTACAATCTTATTTTATCGTTGGAACAAACAGACTCCTACAACATCTTTGTCCCACTTGATGTGTGTACATTTAGAATCGTAACGTTTAAAGGTTAATAAAGGTTCACACAGACAGTGAAGGTGAAAACTAGGAAAGATACTATTCTCCTACAACAGAACCCACTTGGCCATCCACAGGCCACAGCATGAAGTCTGAACTCCTCTTTCACCAAGACATATTTATTAAGCTCCAAGTACATGTCAGGCACTCTTTTCAACCCTGGGGTTACAGTAGCAAACCAGATAAACAAGGACTTCCTACCATTGTGATGCCATCTATCATCTGGTAGCTAAGCTTGTATAAATAAAACTGTATGTGTGTGTGTGTGTATTTATATACATATATAATGTTCATAAGGTTGTATAAATATAATGCATAAATATACATAAATATATGTATAAAATATATATAGTTATAGATAATATAGTTATACAGGATAGAGGTACAGTATATAAAAAGAGAGCCTCATTTTATTAGTAAACA
>JAQZBX010018211.1:15584-34909 GCA_029593785.1 Cabassous unicinctus | reverse complement strand
CTGATCTTTAACATTGTAATCTCTCCCATTCTCATTTTACGTCTATGAATTGAAAGTAAGATCTACTACTTAGGGTTATTGTGAGGGTTAGATGACCTAGTAAATGTGAAAGCGTCTAATTGACTGTTTGACATTAGGTCGGTTTTCAGAGCGTTTCTCCTCACCTCTCCAGGAGAGCATAAGTGGAAAGAGGACTGTACTGTGAATCTAGAGACCTCCTGGATATGCCACTCCCTTGAAGCATGATTATTGTAATAGTCGTTGGATGCCTCTCTTTTTCACCTGTGTAATGAAGGGATTGGATGATTTTTGTTATTGGCGTCCGGTTACAAGTGAGGACACTGAGCCATGGAGAAGCCAAGCCTCTCCAAGGACATACAGCTGTCAAGTGGAGGAGCTATGAGCTCAGGTCTTGGGGCATCAGGGCCCATCCTCTTAACCACTATGGTGTACTGCAAGGATTTGCTAAGAGCTCAGGCAGATATTTCCACCTAGGGCTGCACAGTGGGACCTTATCCTGTGTCTAGCCTTGGGTATTTTTTCTTTTTAAACTTAGTACCCTTAGGTAATATGATGGAAGTAAAAAGCATGGGTTTTAGTCCTAGTTCTTTCATTTTGCGTTTGACATTTCTAAAACTCAAGTTCACACTTTAAAATACTACAGTTCTAACAAAGTGCTGCTACCTATTTGTTTTAGGTGCCATGCGTTGTAAAAGATATAGTGTACTCTTAGTCTTGACTGATAGAGCTTTTGATTATGCTGTATGTTGTCTAGGCAGCTGTGACTCCCATTTCCCCATGAGTTTCAAGCCAGCTGTGATAACATGGAGATACTTTAGTTTATAGGACTTGAAAAGATCTTTTCCCTCCTTTTTTCTGAAGAAAAATTTTAAAAAAGCATTTCTTTTCTAGATTTTAGTGGCTTTTTATAGGGATCAGGGATTAGAGCAAATAATGATAGCATTTACAAGTTGTGTCGATCCCCTTCCTTCTACCCCTCTTCTAGCTTTCACTTAGTGGTGGAAGGGTCCAGTAAGGTTGGTCAAACACTGGGTCTTGCTCTCCCTTTAGCTGAGAAATGTATAGGGACCTTGATTATGCCCCTTCTTTGTACCACCCCCCTTTTCCACTCTCGTACATGTGGGATCATGTATTAGCCTGCTTTTGCTTTCTTTGACCTTTGGTTTTTTTTGCTGCTCTGTAAGTCTTTTATCTTTTCTTCCTCCCATTTTTGATATTCGTTTTTTACTGTCAGAAAATTATAGCTGGTTGCTGCAATCTATGTACCAAGGGCTTGGTCTATGTGAAATTTAATTTTTTTGTCTAACCCAGTTCCCAAGCTCTCACTAAAACCTGCTATGCAGATTGAGCTTCTTGTGTAATTTAAATTTAGGCATACCTTTTGAAGCTTCACAGTATGTAGTACTATAAAATAGGACAGACAGTGACATGATTAAAAATACTTCTGGAAATAATTTAACAACAAAAAGACTTTTCTAAGGTCTCTTGCATTTCTGAAAATATTGTGGGCAGAGACCCAGGCCATCCTTTGTTCCATATTATCTTTCTAAGGATGTTTGTAGAATGAACACCTTGGAAGTTAGAACTTTCCTCCAGACTAAATGTGAGAAATGCTTACTGCCCATTACAAAAGATTCTCTTTCCCTAAGCTTAGGGATCCGCTCATGTAAAGCAGGCCACTGAATGTGCAAGTATCATCTGACCCTCTTTGTGTGGAAATTGGGGCTTGGGGAACTGAAGCAAAAAGAAAGGATAATACTCTGACTACTGCCATTGCTGGCAGTAATAAACTCTCCTTTGTAACTCTGGAATCATGTATCTTCTACTAGCATCCATGAAACTGGTGGGCTAATTTGTTGACTTGAAAATAGGGTAAAGTTTCAGAACCCTCACAGTTCTTTTCAGTAACTCTAATTTTAATCATCTCTTTAAGCAAATAGCAGTTGTATCAAGTTGATAATAAATCTATGTTAAGAGATGGAAGAGGTTTATTTAACCATACTTACAATTAAGAGAATTGATTTAATTTGATAAATAATGACACTTGTATGAAATTTTTCCTTCTTTTTTCTATTACCAGTCTTTGATTACTTTATAAAAAGAGGAGTTTATGAGGGATAAAATAGTGTGTATGTATGAATGTGTAATAGGAATTACATAGCTTGTCCTTCCCATTGACTGCTCCTATAAAATCTCACATTCTAGTGAAAGATTTGAGACTTCTGTAGCACAGGTAAGTCGAAATAGTGCAGGTATATCTGGTTGTAGTAAAACAAGAAAGTCTTGTTTATAAATTCTTATCTGCTGAGGTTTTAATTAGTATTTATTTCTCTCTCCCTCAACCCAGGATTTAAGAGGGGTGCAGACCCTGGAATGCCTGAGCCAACTGTTTTGAGGTACTGTTCTCACAAACATTTTAGGAATAATGTTCATATATTAGCATTGAGTCATTGGGAAACAAAAGAGTAATAGTGGTAGACAATGAAATGGAGTTTTACAAGTCAATATGGTTTAGGACTTTGGAAAATGTCAAGGTTGCAGACCAGTTTAGCTTGTTTTATCAGGTAATTACTTTTCCTTCCCCTTCTAATTTTTATTAGCTGTACAATGTTATTACCATAATGAAGCATATTTTAAAAGATAACTAATTTATCATCCTACCAGTTTAAGAAGTGAGCCATTTTTAATTTCCTATATTCCCATATCATCCTTATTCAGGTGAATACAACTTTTTATACCATTTTTAAACTAGGGTACATATCATTGTTCATTTTCTTCACCTAAAATTAGATTTGATCCCTCATACATTTTCCAGTTGTCGGTTGCTTAGGTTTTTCAACTTTCCAATATTTTAAATAATAGTAAAATGAACATTTTTTCTGCACATAGTTTTTATAGTTTTTGGTTTATTTCCTTGTGATAAATCTTCATACGGGATTGATAAATCAAAGTGTATAGACATGACTCTAAAAATGAATTGTCAAATTCTTTTTTCAAAAACAACCTTACCCATTTTGGATACACACTTAGGAAATCTTTATATATTCTATATACATATTCATACATATAACATATATGTATGCTTGTGAAAGAATATAAAACCTGTATATACACACACACAGGCAGAATCTCCAGCAGAGACAGGTTATGTTTGCTCTGTAGAAACGACCTACACTCACAGCTTTGTGATGATCACTGCCCACTGACGCTCTGGCATTTCAGCTTGACCCTCTATTTTTTTTTTTTTTTAAAGATTTATTTCATTTATCCCCCCTTGTTTTTTGTGCTCGTTGTCTTGCTTTCTGTGTCCATTTGCTGTGTGCTCTCTGTGTCTGCTTGTCTTCTCTTCTCGTCTTCTCTTTAGGAGGCACTGGGAATCAATCCTGGGACCTCCAATGTGGGGGAGAGGCACTCAATCGCTTAAGCCACCTCAGCTCCCTGATTTGTTGTGTCTCTCATTGTCTCTGCTCTTTGTCTCTTTTTGTTGCGCCCGTTCTCCATGCGGGCCAGCTCACAGCACAGGCCAGCTTGCTTTAACCAGGAGGCCCTGGGAAACGGACCGGGGACCTCCCATATGGTAGATGGGAGCCCAATTGCTTGAGCCACATCCACTTCCCAACCCTCTATTCTTATAGACATCTCTTGTAGATTCCCTTCATAGACTTTTCACTGTTTATTCTAGGTTTTCAAATTCTACAAAGTCCTACCCTAAGCTATTTTTTTTCTACAGTGAGAAGAAAATAATACTCACATTATTAACCGTCATCTCCAATGTATCGGTTATTGTTTTAGGTGCTTTATTCACAGTATCTTCGTTTGTCACTTCAGTCCTTCAGAACAAGCAGGTCACACAGTCAGTAGGTGGTAGAGTATGTCTATCTTCAAAGCTCATCCTCTTTCCACAGGGTTGCATGGCCTCCCCCAGATAATTTTACCCCCTACTTAGCACAGTGCCATCTGATAAGAATTTCCTGTGTTCTCTTTGCCTTGCTGGTCTCTCCTTTCTCAGAGAAAAAGTTACCACGATATGTGCCCTCAACCTGTCTACTTCTGCAGTTACTCTCTCTTCCTTGATTAATTCTTCAACAAATTGTCTTCATTCACTGTTTTCTTCCTCTTATTCTTTCCCTTTAACCCCTTATGCTATGGCTTTTTAAAACTTCTTTCAGAGATCCATCCTCGCTGAGTTCTTTTTCTTAGACCTTACTCCTCGAACTATCATTTTCCTTCCTGTAAAATGGGAATTGAGGTATTGTATCTGCTTACTAGCTGAGTGACCTAAGATCAGTTATCTCCTTAGAGAAACATTACTTTAGGAAACTGTCAGAGATGGGACTACTAGGTCAAAGTGTGACCATTTTCTGGGCACTGGAAATTGTAATCAAATAGCTTTCCCCAAAAGGCCATTAACATTCTGAGTTTTAGATTTTTCTTATATAAGTTAGGCATGCCTACTTCATGAGACTGCCATGAGAATTGAAAATGAAAATGTTTGTAAAGTATTAACAGTACTTATCAAATAATATGTTGATCAATAAAATATTAAGAGTAATTTTTTAAAAAAAGATTTATTTATTTATAACACCACCACCCCCATTGTTTGCGGTTGCTGTCTGTTCTCTGTGTCCATTTGCTGTGTGCTCTCTGTCTGCTCATTTTCTCTTTAGGAGGCACTGGGAACTGAACCTGGAACCTCACGTGTGGAAGAGAGGCGCTCAATCACCTGAGCCACCTGAGCTCCTTAGTTTGTTGTGTCTCTCATTGTCTTTCTTCTTTGTGTCTCTCGTTGCGTCATCTTGTTGTGTCAGCTCATCGCGCCTGCCTGTGGCGCCAGCTCGCCTTCTCCAGGAGGCACTGGGAACTGAACCCGGGACCTCCCTTGTGGTAGGTGGAAGCCCAAATTGCTTGAGCCACATCTGCTTCCCATAAGAATAATTTTTAATCTTATCTTTTCAGTGTCTTCTCCTTCTTCCTTCCCCACTTCCTTCTGTGCATACAATGCTGTAGCAACATAATACTGTACGCTAGTCCTTGAACAAACTGTATTTTGATGCCTTCGTCCATATGCTTGTGTTCCTCAGTCTCGAATGCTCCTTCCCCTCAGTTTTTACTTGATGAAAACCCGCTTCTAGAAAAGCCCATTCCCAAATACCAACTCTTCTCTCCATCTTGTCCCCATTGTCCTACCTGAAACCACCCGCTTTTCTGTGTTCTTTTATGTCTGTCATTCTCTGCTTTGTATTGTTATTGATTATTTACGTGTATTTTGTCCTGTAAAAAATACAGCTGCTCAACAAGTGCTGAATTAAATTAATTAAATGGACTTAACTTCTGGGTGGTCCTTTGGACAGGAATAGATACAGGATTGTATCTATTTGTGTCTCTCGTTGTGTCATCTTGTTATGTCAGCTCGTCGCGCTTGCCTGCGGCGCCAGCTCTCCTTCTCCAGGAGGCACCGGGAACTGAAAAATGCTGGGAAATAGCATATTTTGTGCATACATCATCTAAGATCCAGAGGTTGCTATAGGATGTGCCTTTCAACCTGGTTTATAATCAAGTTTAAGTCATACTTCTTTTTTTTTTTGCTTCAATTATCCCACCAAGATTTGACCCTTAAAAGTTGTAGACAAAATGAAGCAAACCCCTGCTTTTTGTTTCTTCATCATTTTGTCTTCTCAGTGCTCCCCTCATTTCTGGTGCTCATTCCTTCTTGTCATTAGGGGCATCTTCTGGTTTCCTTCCAGAGGCATTTATGTTTTAGGAAAAAACAGTGCCTGAAAAGGGTTATCCAGCTTTAGAATTCCCTATACTGTGCTACCTGCATTGGGGAGACTGACTGGAGAGGTCTTTGTGGGTTGCCTGGTATATACTCTGAAAGGAACATAATTGTAGCTGCTATGGTTTTTATTAATATAAAAAATATATGTACATTCATAACTGTTTCTATGACCAAGTTGTTAGGTTCCTTGGGATTAGGACCACGTTCATTTTAGTATCTTCTGCTTTCACCCAGGATGGCACATTGTAAATGTTGGTTGACATGAATTTGGGCAAAATACATGAGTAATGTGCTAATTAAGATACGTAACCCTCTCAAAGCCTCCTGTTTCCACATCTTTAAAGTAGACATAAATTATTTCTTTAAATATAGTCCTTCATGTTGGATTTTTTTTTTGCTCAATGAGATTGATCATTGTCTTCTAGTAACTGAATTCATTTGACAGATAGCAAACACAAATATAAAAAAATCTCCTTGTTCTGAAACTAAGCTTAGAAAGTTTTTATTTTTGGGTTTAATTTATCTCTCCTTTTCACGAACATTTTAGCCTACTTTGGGGATGAAGGACTATTTGGTCATCTGGATTTGGAAGCAATCATGGACAGGAGAAACATGGAAGGTGTGCATGCCGGCTGGGATAAGAAATGGGACCTCGTTCAGACTTTCACCATTTGGGTGGCACAGGGCTCTTACTTAACAGATGCATCTGAGGCTGAGTGGAATCTCTCCTGAGTTATTATGATAGACTGTATCAAAATAAATGTTTTTTAACAATGGTCTGTCTTGAGTCCTTTTTGAATTGAACATAATAAGACTATGTAAAAATTAAGGTTTTAGGTACTTATTTTTAAACAGGGAATCTATGTATGTGGCTAGATGCAACCTTAAAAAAAATAAGAACATTTCCAATTTAATTCCTGTCCATTCACTTGATAAATGGATTCCACTTTCCCTTCACAGTGAATTAATAACTCCCTCTGCAATGTCCTAAGGTAGTAAGACAGTTCTCAGTTTGTGACATACTGGGCCATTACTTTTTCTACTGTGTTGGAGGAAAGTTCCGACGGCAAGAAATAGGGCCTCTGGTGGCTCTGTTGCCAGGGAGTGGGAATGACATTGGCTAGTTGTGTTTCTGACTTTTTTGTATAAGCCCAATAATTTTCTGGTAGAAGGCCAGGCAGTTAACTAATGGGAACTAGCTTTCAATTTTAGATACTGGTTTTCTGAGACCTATACCTGTATTTGAAGCCTTTTTTATTTAACTTTTTCTGTTCTAACAAAATTTCTCTCTTACTTAGTAATTAATGTGGGCAAGTAGAAACGTGGGGCAGTCTGTAATTAATGTGGGAAACTCTGAAACAGGGTAGGACAGTTTTGTGAGGAACCAATTGAGTTGAATGTTTTAAACATCTAATGTTGAAATAGAGATCATGAACGTGATTCCTCTCAAGTGACTGGAGCTGTCATTACCAGAATGTTCTTCCTCATTGATTTACTTAGATGAAAAGTCAGCTAAGAGGACTTGATTTGAGTCCTGGCCCACCTGCTTAATTTCTACGACCCTTTGTGGAAAAGTCAGTCTTTTTTAAGCTCAGTTTCTTCCTTAATAGGAATAATACTTGCCCCAGGGTATTAGTCCCTAGACCAATTGTTCTTATATTGGTCCTAGACTAGCATCACCTGGAAACTTGTTAGAAATGAAAAATTTGGGGTCCCACCCCAGACCTTCTAAATGAAAAACAGGCCCAGCCATCTTTTTTTTTTTTAATTAAACTTTTATTTTTAAATAGCTGTAGAGTCTCATGCAGTTGTAAGAAATAATATATTAACATCCAGTATACCCGTTACCCAATTTCCCCCAATGGTAACATCTTGCAAAACTGTAGTACAATATCAGGGTATTGACAGCAATACAGTCAAAACATTTCCTACACCTTAAAAATCTCTCATGTTGCCTTTTTATAGCCACCTTGTCCCTCCCCTCACTCTAACCTATGGCAACCACCAATCTGTTTTCTATTCCTCTAATTTTTTCATTTCATTGAAAAAAGTCATATAGTAACCTTTTTGGATTACCTTTTTTCACTCAGCATAATTCTCGAGATTCACCCAGGTTGTATTTATCAATAGTACATTCCTTTTTATTGCTGAACAGTATTCCATATTATGGATATATCACAGTTAAAACATTCACCTATTGAAGGCTGCCTGGGTTCCAATTTTTAGCTGTTACGAATAAAGCTGTTATGAGCATTTGTGTACAGGTTTTTGTGTAATTCTGTTTTTTGTTTTTTTTTTCTTTTTTCTTGTGTAATTCTGTTTTAACAAGCCCCCCCAGGCAATTCTGATGTACCTCAGGTGGCCCTAGACTATTTTAGCCGCCCTACTTCCACGGGTGCTTTACACTTTTTTTTTTTTTTTCCCCCGTACAATATCCAGAGTGACCTTTTTAAATGTAAGATCGCCTCCCACCCTGATAAAAACTTTCCAGTGTCTTTCCACCTTACTTGGAATAAAACGCCAAATCCTTACTTTACATGACCTACAAGGCCCTATGTAATCTGGCTGTATGTGCCTTTGGTCCCTTCAGTCCCCAAGAGTCTTCCCCCGTGTTTATTTGCATGTTAGCTGTGTTGGTCTCTTCCTGTCCCTCAGGAGTCTTTGCTCTAGCTAGTCTCTGCTAGAACATTCTTCTCTCAGATACCCATATGTCTTCCTGGCTTCCTCTCAGTTCTAGTCTCTGCCCAGATATTACCTTGTTACAGAGGGCTTCCCTGGTAGAAAACCCTACTCCTCTCTTGCCTCCCCATCATTCTCTTCTGTAGCCCCACCTTATTTTTCTTCATAGGACTTTTACCCACCTAATATATAGATATAGATATAGATATAGACACACACACACACATATAACATAGGCACACTTATACACATATGTACAAAAACATGTCTTTTTTTTTTTCTTGTCTGCTAGAATATAAGCTTCATAAATGCAAGACTATGCTAACTGCTATAATTTTGGAGCCTAGAAACAGATCATGGCACATGCTAGGTGTTTATTAAGAATGAGTGAATGATGATATTATGTGTATTATATGTAAAATGCTTTGTAAAGTGAAACTTCCATAACATGAATTTGGTAAAGGGCCAGTATTTTATCCTGATCAAGGGCCTGTCATCAGAAGATATTGGGAAGAGGTGATGTGGGAAAAAATGTTTTCTGTCTTTTGGCACTTTATCCATTTAGTCTGCACAACCACACCTTGGAGTAGGGCATTATTTCCATTATGCAGATGAAACAACAACAGGTAATTTTTCCAAAATCACAGGGGGTAAGATTGGATTTGAACTCAGATTTGTTGGCTCTTAAAGCCTATGTTCATATTACTAATACATGTCACTTCTCAAAATAATTTATGCAACGGATGAAAAAGCATAGTAGAAAATTACAACTAGGAAATGTTATATTTCAAGTTCCATAGAAAGAACCCACTTACTTTACTTGATATCCAGGGCCTACATAATAGTACAGAGAGTAATAAAATTCATTCTTTGAAATTATTATGCCAGCTGTAGTAAACCCTGAACCTTTTGTCTTTCCTTGAATAGCCTACATTTCTCTATATATCTATATCTATATCTATATTTTTAAGGAGGTACTGGGAATTGACCCTGGGACCCTTGTGTATGCGAAGCAGGCACTCAACCACTGAGCTATACCCATTCTATCTATTGAGATGTATTTTACATCCAATAAAATGAAGCGAACTTAAGCGTACAGTTAGATGAGTACTGACAATTGTATATACCTTGTAACCACCAGACCAAGATGGGGACAAGAATCTTCTTCAACCTTGTTGGTAACTCAATGTATCACACATAGTAGATTCTCAACAAATGTCTTTTAATTAAATATAATCTTTTTTTTTTTTTTGGAGGTTGACATAAGTGAACTGTATAGAGAAGTTTGAATTCATGTTTTCCTTCCTTTCTGTAAGAAGCAAAGATGTTAAAAGGTAAATAACCGTCTTAGAGTTTGACTCAAAACTGGGATTATGGAAGGAAAAAAAGGCAGTGCAACCATTTTCTCATCTTGCATGAAGGGCTGCCCAGAAGAGGAAGGAAAGGAAAGGGCATGGAGGCGGAGAGGGAAAAATACATTTTGAAGAACTAGAAAAGGAAAAATAAACTAAGCTTAAAGTTAGTAGAAGGAAGGAAATTTTCTCTTGTGGGGAGAGGAATAGTAAAGATTAGAAATAGAGTATAGAAACACAACTGAGAATCAATGAAATAAAAAATTCGTTCTTTAGCAATAAAATTGACAAACCTTTAGACTGACAGAGAAAAAAGAAGACGCAAATAACTAAAATCAGAAATGAAAGAGGGTACATTACTACTGATGATGCAGAAATTGAAAGGATCATAAAAATACTAAGAACAATTGTATGCCAATAAATCAGATACTGTAGAAGAAATGGACAAACGCCTAGACATGCAGCTTGCCTCCTCAGTTTTGTTTCTATACACCAGCAAAGTACAATCTGGTGTAAAATAAAATAATAAAATATCTGGGAATAAACTTAACCAAGGAGATGAAGGACTTGTACGCTTAAAACTAAAAAAAACAAAAAACTGAAAGAAATTAAAGAAGACCTAATAAAATGGGTGGACATCTTATCTTCATGGATAGGAAGGCTTAGTATTATTAAGATGTTGATACTGCCCAAAGTGATCTACAGATTCAGTGCAGGGACTATACAGATGCTTGTACACCAGTGTTTATAGCAGCATTATTCACAGTAGCCACAAGGTGGAAGCAACCTAAATGTCCATCAGCGGATGAATGGATAAACAAAATGTATATACATATAACAGAATACTATTCAGTCGTAAAATGAAGTTCTGATACAACAGCGTGGAAGAACCTTGAAGACATCATGTGGACTGAAATAAGCCAGGCACAAAAAGACAAATATTGTATGATTTCACTTATATGAAACACCTAGAATAAGTAAATTCATAGAGACAGAAAGTAGAGTACTGATTACCCGGGGCTAGGGGTAGGGGTGGAGAATGGGGAGTTATTATTTAAAGCATACAGATAACTGTTTGGGGTGATGAAAAGTTTTGATAATAGATGGTGGTGATGGTAGCACAACATTATGAATGTAATTAATAACAATGAATTGTACACTAGAAAATATTTAAAATGGATAATTTTGAATTGTATATATGTTACTATAATTAAAACTTGAAAAAAGAATTTCAGGGGCTCCTTCTCTAAAGTTCTCTGTTGTGCAATTCCCTCCTTTTCAGCACCTCCCCTCCATATCCCAGCCACTTTGGCAGGCCCAAATTCCAGTATGTGTTTTCCCTGCCCTATGAGATTGTCATTTTCTGCTTGGATTCAATTTCCTAAGCAGGGGTTAATGCGGAACTCATCTCACTACTTCCTTCTTGTATCATAGCTGTTTTAGTTTTTTTATATATTTTGTTTGGTTTGTGGCAAGAGGGTTAAGTTTAATACCATCTACTCTGCCAGTGCTGGAACTGGATTCAATAGATTTTTGTTTTTTGTTTTTAAATGTTTCCTTTTTTTTCCCCCAATATTTTTATTTTAAAATTTTTGAGGTATCAGGGGATTTAACCTGGGACCTCTTATGTGGAAAGCTGGCACTCAACCACTGAGCCACATTGGCTCCTCAAGTTGGTTTTTTTGTTTGCTTGTTGTTGTTTTTTTAGGAGGCACTGGGAACCAAATCCGGGTGCTTGAACCACATCTGCTCCCCTCCAATAGTTTTTAATTGACACAGTTGTCAATGAGAGGTGAAGTTTTTGGCATATCTGCTTGACTTGATCTTATTTTTCTTTTGATGTGTGTGTGTATTTTATTTCCTTTAAGTAAAAGAAGAGGTTCTAATTAGCAGCATTGATGTGGGTGGGTAACGAGATTATTAGATTTTTCAAATGCTTTGAAGAGAACACCCACAAGTTATTTTACATTGAAAAGTTCTCCTTAGAACTATTAAGTTTAGTTTCTTTTTCTTCAAGGGCAAGATTCCTCTCTGAAAGGTTGTAGCTGTTGGAAACTCAGCATATGTCCAGCCCTTTTTAGCTTTTTAAAAAGCTCAGTTGAAAAAATTGAATTACTGTGGTTTTGCTTTCTGATAAGATCAGAGAATGCCTAGTTTATGCAGATATCTAAAAATGATGCCAAACGAAATATGTATACTCTCAAGTAAAACTTTTTGAACCAGTGAGTTCAGATACATGAGGAATCTAAAAGTCTTATTAATGTTCTGTGCTCTAAAACTACTGAAGTGAATTCTTCAGAACCGGCACGAGGGCCAGCTATATGATTTCTGGGGCCTTGTGCAAAATAAAAATGTAGGGCTCCTTGTTAAAAAATTATTAAGAATTTGAAAATTGTAATGGCAGAGCATTAACCAATTATAGGGCTCTTCTGAGCATGGGGCTCTGTGTGACTGCATAGTTGAAGCTGACCCTGGCTGGCACTCTTACCTGCTATGCAATATTGCCTCCTACTTATGAGGTAGGGAAAAATATTACAGATAAAGACTCTAAAGCCAGTTAGGCAAAATGATGTAGTTGAGGATCAGGTGACCTCATTCTGAACCTATACCTCCCTTCTCTATATCACACTAACTCCCTAGGGTAGTAAACCTACCGTCTCCCTGACACCACCTCACCTGGGCTAGGCAGCTTCTGATAGAGGACCCTCTTCCCACTCATGGGCTCTTCAGTTAGGTTGACAGGAACAATGATACCCTTCCTGCTTGACAGGCCATTTTCTAGTATATGTTCTACAGAGGGTAATATTGCCCACGTGGAAGGAGGCACAGAGCAACAGGGAGACCGGGTCTCAATTCTGATAACATCTGGGGAATTTCTTCCTACATAGGCAACTGTTTTCTCAATGGCTTCCTATGCAGTAAAAGGTTAACTCAGCAGGTCTGCATTATCCAGATCTGCACATTCCAGAGGTCTTTAAGACTGGTCCTTGACCAGCAAGTAGGCACACCTCCAAGCCTTTGGAATAGCCTGCCTGATAAGAGTGTATGCCTGGGGCCTTGGGCCTGCCACATAGTTTATGCTAACAATGGTATTTATGGTGAATGTCTGTTTTGTTCACCTGGGTTCCTTGGTCACACTGTTTGACCTCTGGGTTGGTGGGTGGGTGGGTGGGAACAAAGACTGAATGGTTAAGGCTACTCACCTGTGCACTCCAGGCTTATGTGACTGATCCCACTGAAAACCCTGGACACCAAGGCTTTGGGGGAGTTCTCTTGGTTGGCAATACTTTGAACGTGTTGTCATATGTAATTTCTGGGAGAATTAAGTGCTGTCCTTGTGACTCCACTGGGAGAGGACCAGTGGAAACTCATGCTTGCTTTTGTTTGGACTCTGCCCTATGTATCTTTTTCCTTTGCTGATTTTAGTCTGCATCTTTTTGCTATAATAAACTGTAACCATGAGGGTAATAGCTTTTCTGAGTTCTGTGAGTCCTTTTAGTGAATCACTGAATCTGAGGCTGGTCTTGGGAACCCTTGAAACACTTCCTCATTACATTTCTAAATTAATACAGATGAGCTTCTTAGGTTAGCTTCTTACTGTAGTATGTATACTGAGTGGACTATTCCAGTTTTCAACAAAATGGGGGAAATGATTAGGAAAGCAATAGGATGCAAATTTATGCATTTAATCTGATCTTAAATTTTTTTTAGCACAGAAAGACTAGAAGTGTACCAATAGATGCATATTGGTATATTGGATGATGGTTGTTCTTATTTATGCTTTTCTTTATTTTCCACATTGAGCATATATGACTTCTCATAAAAAAGAAAATTTGCAAAAAATTGAAAAATATTTTTTCCTGTAATGATGGCATGGTATAAGAAATCAGGCATCTTAATAATTTGGGGCATATGCTTAATGATATGACTTATCTTAGTATCTGTTAGTTATGCTAACAGGTAGTATGCTGAAGAATAAACATTATCCTTGCTGTTATAAGTTGGCCATTCCATATTGTATATTGTCTTTGTTTTCTCAGATTGGTCAGTGGGGTAAATAACATTTGATGAATGATAAGGTTCCTTTTGCATTTCCTGTTTTCCAATCTATCTGGGAATACCAGCAAGATAGATTCCCCATTGTACAGGATGATCTTGAGTTAGCCACAAGAAGAAATGAATATGCTGCTGCTCTCAGCATGGTTTAGGCATAGTAAAAATTGTAAAATATTATTGAACTTTTAGTCAAACAGCTGCTTAAGTATATGTTCACTGAATTTAATTCTGAAATTTACCTACTCAGAGACTTATTCCACCCTACCCCCACCTGTGCCCTAATAATTCTAGAAGTCTACCAGAGAAGAACTTTGTATAATTTTAATACTTCTATCTTCCTGTGGATTGCTTAAGAACAGAACCAATTAGAGCCCACAACATCTTTCATGATATTTTTTCTTTGGTACATGTAGAACTGAGCAATAATATGTGGCTCTCTGTCTTCAATAATATGATGCAAAACCTTACATTTATATCATTTATTTTTGTCCCCTCCTTTTATTTATTTTTTATTTTTTTGAGGTACCAGGGCCAGAGTTTGAAACCAGGACATTGTATGTGGGAAGCCAGTGCTCACCCACCGAGCCACATCGGCTCCCATATTCCTTCCTTTTAATTCTCTGTTTCCTTTTGCCTTTGCTGAATTATTTCAGACCCTCCCCTCTCTTTGGTAATTATAATCTTTTTCTGTATTTGCTCTCATTCTCCCCATCTCATGCCACCTTTCACATGTCTTCAGAAATCTTCCTCAGACACCCTGTTCACAAACCGTGGATGGCTCATCACTGCCTATACCCTATAAATTTCAATCCCACTAAACACTTTAGGGCCCCAACCTGTCTTTCTAGCCCCATTCCCCACTATGGTACCTCATCCCATGCTGCAGCCAAACTGAAGTTCTTTATCTCCCCTGAACCCTCCGTGACTCTGTGTCTTTGCTCTCTCTTTGTTGGGTCTGGGATGTCCCCTCCTGAGTTTGGCTGACTGAAATCTTAGTTGTTTTTAGGACCCGATCCAGTGTGGACACACTCACGAAGCCATCTGTGACTCTCACCCTGCCTTCCACCTCAGACAAATTAATTTTTCTATCCTCTGTGTTCCCATTGATCTTTTTTTCTGTGTAACGAATATGCCATTTAGTCTCTGCTTTGAAGCACAGTTATTCTCAGGCATGTCTATTTCATTTACAAATTTATAATACTCCACAAAGATGGAAACTGCCATTGTCATATTTGTCTCTTCCCAGTGTCAGGCAAGTGTTCTCATTGATTAATTTAATTCGGATAGCACCTCATGGTTTACAAAGAGTTTTGACACACATCTGTTGTCTCATTTGGCCTACCCAACTCTCACAAGAAGACCGAGCAGGTGTTATCATTGTGTCACAGATAAAGTCACTGAAATGTCAAGATTTTGGGTGCCATTTGGGGGCTAAGGGAGAGACAACGATTGAATGCCTGCCTTAGGCCAGGTCATAAGTACTATCTCATTTTAATCATCACAACAACCACGTGGAGTGGGTATTATCATCTGCATTTTACCAGTGAGGAAACTGAGGCTCACGGATACTCAGAATAATATTTTCTCATATCAAATAACTAGAAAGTGACAATGAGGACTCAGATGCTGGGCTGACAAAGTGTTTTTCCACTGAGGTGTGCTCACTCTCTCTGATATGACATTGAACTTAATGAAATGTGATTAGCATTTGTGGCTTCTCTAATGTTTGTCTCTGCATTTTGATGCACCTATGCATTTTGAGGGTATCGGATCACCCTGGGGTGATCACAGGAAGAATCACAGCAGGATCGCTGTCCAGCAGGGGGAGTGGGAGAGTAGCATCTGTCGGATAGAAAGGTCTGAGCTACCAGCACCAGGTCACAGCGTTGCTGCCTTTGTGTCTCAGTATTTCACTTGGCCGTGGCTTGTAGTTCAAAACCAGTGCTTTGCCTTTGTTTTCGTTTGGTAAGAGGACTGCCTTTACCCCTACTGCCTTAGAAGGGGCAGGAATTGGTTTCTTAGAAAAACACTGTTTTTGGACCCCATTGTGTTTCATTGGTGGGTAGAATGAGAAGCCACATGGGCTAAGAATCCCATCTGAGAAAACATAATAGGATCGGAATATGTGTTACCTGAAATCCTTTCTGGAAGAAGCCTAATCATAAATAAATAAAAAAGAAAACGGCAGACAGTGATATCTCATCCTTTCATGGCATGTTACACATGGGGAAATTGGGCCCCTGGAAGGCAGAGTGTAGAATGCAGGTGATGGAGGTGGGCCAGGAGATCAGCACTGAAGGGTGGGGAGGCAGGTTGGGAAGCCAGGAGAGTAGCAATGGGCTGAATGACTGAGCAATTGGTACAGCATGCCCTGGGAGCTGGCAGCTGAGGTTTGGCCTGCATGGATGAAGCTGGAACAAAGAGAGCAGAGATACAGTTGTAGTAGAAAGCTAAAGAGAGCTGGATAGGGATGCAAAGGTGTACAAAGTTCAGAACTGTGACTGGAGTTGGGCTGTGAGGTGGGGAAAGGGGGTAGGTCGTTTGCAGAGAAGAGCCAGGGGCCTGGTATTGAGCTTGTCGGGGAGATGTGGGGGATATTTATGAAATTTAGAGGGCAAAGTGCTCATTTCACCTGAGAAGACTGACTGATGCTGGCTGAGCAGGTAGCAGTGGATGCCTGAAGTGGGTGACATCCAGGATGACCAGGGTCTGGCAGCACTTGTTGCAGGAGCTCTACACCTCTCCTTTCAAGCTGCTCTTCCATAGTACCATGGGTATACAAGCTCCCCACGCCATTCTTCCTCTGGTTGTCCTTCATCCAATCCCATTTGAGAATTAGTAAAGTGTTGGGAGATGACACATGTGGACATTTGATGCAGGCGAGTGGTGGGGGATGAATTTTGGAAATATAAAATTCTTCTAGAGTCAAGCAAATAACTTTTTTTCACCAGTGCCTGGATGGAGGAAGCAGACACATACATTATCTCCCAGAAGAGGTATTTGGGGTAGGAGCAGCCATGCTTTATGCCTCCTTAAATGTGCATTGCTAAATATTCTGATTCCTTAGAAGGCTGTCACGTGAAGCAGGAAAATCTAAGACACCTGGTGGCCACCTTGAATTGTCTCCCAGCAAGATTTGCTTTCTTTTTTATTTTCCAGTCTCTGGCACAAATACCAGACAAGCTGAGGAGAAATGATTAGGTTCCTGTTTCTTCTGCTCTTGATTGAGATTCAGGCAGGCATAGGTTTGAGCTTCCCTGATGACCCAGGGAATCGTTCCAGTTATTTAGTGGAAATGAAGCAATTGTTTCAACATAGGAGTTCCACGGGATTTAGGGGGACAGAATGCCAAGAATTCAGCTCTAAACAGTAAGTGAACTCAGTAAGCATTTTTTGTTACTGGTGGTCTTAACCTAAGAAACTCATATAAGCCAAAACTTACCATTTTTAACACCCTCTGGTCATAGATTTTTTTAAATTCAATGTTTTGGAAAAAAAAACAAAGCAGAAGTAATATGTCTAATTAATTTTGACTGATGCAGAACTCATAGTGTGTTTTTCTATCCTTTTTTGAAAAAAAAAATCAACTTTGAGATATAATTCATAAACCATACAACTCAACTGATTTAAAGAGTACAAGTCAATGATTTTTAATATATTCACAGATATGTGCAGTCACTATAGTAAATTTTAGAATATTTTCATCACCTCAAAATGAAACCCTACACCATTTAGCTATCACCTCCCTGTCCCCCACTCCCCGCCCACCCCCATAGCCCTAAGCAACCATTCATCTACTTTCTGTCCTATCATGGTATGTTTCTAAAGATAACTTTTTCTGATTTTAAATGTGTTAGATGCTTGTTGTAGAAAATATTGGGAAACGTATAAAAGTAAAAAAGAAGAAAGAAATGATCATCTGTAATCTTCTACTTAGAGATGACCAATCTTAACATTTTAGTGGTTTCTTTCTGGGCTTTAGTTTTGATGCACACACTGTATAATTTACGTAGTCGAATTCATACTTTATAATCAAATGAGCAATCTGTTTTTCCCCACAATACTATATGGTGAGCATTTTTCAATGTTATTAAGATTATTTGTAAACATTTTTAATGGCTGCATAATTACCCTATGAAAGTACCAAACTTTAATGTTCTTTTATTTTAAACTTTTCATTTTGAAAAAACTTCAGACCTACAAAAAGTTGCAAAAATAGTACAAAGATTTTCATTATAGCTTTCGCCTAGCTTTTGCAAATGTGAACATCTTACATAATCACAGAACAATGATAAAAAACAGAAAATTAACAATGATATGATACTATTAGCTGATCTGCAGACCTTATCTAAGTTTTGCCAATTTTTTCTGCTAATGTCCAGGATCATGCACTACATTCAGTTGCTAGTCTCCATAGTTTCCTCCAATTTAGGTTAGTTCCATCTGTCTTTGCCTTTCATTACCTTAACTTATTTTGTAGAATGTCCTTCAATTTGGCTTTGTTGTCATTCTGTCATGGTTAAATTGTCATTTTTGACAAGAATGTCAAAGAAGTGATATTATGCCCTTCTCAGTGCATCATTTCAAAAAATGACATACCATAATGTATTAAGCCATTCTTCTATAGTTGTACATTTAGGTAGTTTCTGATTTTTCACATAATTCTGGAGTAAGCATATTTGAACAACAAGTTTTCTCTGTATATGATTATTTTCTAAGGAGCAATCCTTAAAAATGAAATGATGAGTCAGAGTATGAACATTTGTAAGGCTTTTAATATCCTATTATTGCTCAATTGTTTCCCAGAAAGATTTTTATCCATTTACTCTTGTGTTAGTAATATTACAATGTTCCCTCACCAGCACGGAAAGTTATTAATAGCAATATAACACAAAACAAAAAAAACGTTAATTTAATTACTGTTGAGACTGATTATTTATATATACGTATTAACCATTTTTCATTCTGATTTCACAATCTATCTAATAATTCTCAAGCCCTTTGCGTAGTGCTAAGTGCTTTACATTTATCATTTCATATAATCCTCATAATCACCCCCCTGAGAAGGATGCTATTTATTTCCATTTCACAGATTAGGAAGCTGGGCCTCAGAATATTTAAGTAATATGTCTAAGGTCAGGCAGCTATTAATCAGTGGAGACAGAATTAGAAATCAGTCCCCCTGGCTTAAAAAGCACACGCTTTTAGCATATAACTTTTATGCTATCCTCTCTTTTTGCATTGCAAAATATTTTTTGATTATTCTTTAAGAACGAAGCTTTTTAATGCTTCCAACATCCTACAAAATCATAATAGAAAAATCTGTGCTGAGTGGTTTAATTCTTAAAATGCAAAGGCTTTAATAAAATGAGAACTCTGGAAAGCTTATTCTTTTCATTTAAAATCCATTATTTATTGAACTTTTTTTTTTTTTTTAA
>JAQZBX010018211.1:0-15484 GCA_029593785.1 Cabassous unicinctus | reverse complement strand
TTGCTTGAGCTACATCTGCTCCCCTATTGGACTTCTTAAAATTTATATTAGGTCCTTTTAAAAATGATTGCAAATAAAATTGCTCTTTTAAAACTTGTGTGTTTTTCTTTGTAAAATTCTTTTGTTTTAAAAGTGAAAAACCTTTCTGATGTTGCCTCCTTACACTTTAGGAATGATATTTTTGTGGGAAATGAAAAATGCAAACGGCTTAATGTTTGTGTTTTTATTAAAAAGCATAAGAGACAATAGTTTCCCTCTTTCCCTTTTTCAAAAGGCTCATAGTTGAATTACCTAGACTGAGAGAGAGGTAGGGCAAGGATTTCCATATCCATTGGGAAATGAAAGCTGAGAGCGGTTGGGCAATATCTCTAAAGTCAACATCTAGTTTTTAGCAGATTTACTAGTAAAATATGGATAGTATAGAAGTGAGCTGTGAAACATTGAAATTCTAAACACTCCTCAAATTTCTCTATTCTGAGTAAGGAAATCATATTCTGAATGGATGTCTTTAATTTGTTATCTCACAAGAAGTGTATGTATCTTTAAAGCAGCATGTCAAAAATGAAATTTGGTTTTCTCAGTAAATCTACTCCTCCAAAGTTTGAGTAAATGCCTCCACCATCATTCCATTTGCTTAAACCAGAAACTTGGGAGTTATTCTTTGTTTTTTCCCCCTTACATTCAATCCCTATGTCCAATGGTTTTACCTCCTGTAAACTCTAATCCCTTCACTGTTATAGTATAGTCTCTTTTCTGAATTTTACAACAGTTCTCTGACTGCTCTCTGTCCGTTCAATATTGTTTCCACATCTAATCCCATTCTTCCCCCTGCAGCAGCCAGAATGATCTTGCCCAGGAGTTATTCTTTTTCAATTATTAGATTTGGTAAGATTCTTTTACCATATAACAAACTACCCCTTCATGTCTTCTCATATGAAGGGCATGCTAAAGAGGTTACAAATGGATGGGTGGATGTGCTTGAGGACTGAGGTTTGACTATCTTAACCAGGCTTAACCAGGTCCTAGCAAAGCAGTTATAAAGAGTACTGTTAGTTTAACAGCTCTGATCTACCTGGAAGCTGAATCTGAATAAGAGTAACTACTGATTGTGATTAATGTTATACTCAGGTGTGTTTGTGTGTGTATGTGTGTATGTTGTTGGTCTTAAATAATGCTTGGTCTGATATATGAATCCTGTTTGTTTGTGCTATGTTATGTTATAATGCAGAAATTCCTTTATGCAATTGGGAATAAGAGTTGTCTAAATAGATGAATTCCCTGGAAAACTGAAGATTTGCTCCTTTAAGCTAAAAAACTGTATTAAACGTTTTGAACCCCAAATATATTACATATCTCTCCAATCACAGCAACCAGTGTAGTATATTGTTTTCCTGATTACTCAGCATTCAAAATGTAAGAAAGGACACCATGGCTTCCAGGGCCTAATGAGAACTATAAGGCCATTTGGCCCTTTACTAAATAGCCTCAGGTAGCTATTCTTTACTTTCTATAATTTTTCTGTCTCTTCCCTAGGTGATATTCTGTGCTGTTGTCCAAGAGCCTCTCTGTAGCAATTCTAGTCTCCACTTCCACATTAGTTGGACACTGGAGAACCAAACAAAGGCTGAGAGGTGTATGTGAAAACAAGGGTATATAGTTCCAGAAGGAGAATATAGGGACTTCTCCAGGATCAATGTGTATAAATGTCAGAACATGGGCTTTGTGGCATCCATTCGATTGAACCATATGAAACTTACATTTCTGAATGTCAAAGGGTCAAATATTGACAGTTTTATCTGCTTAAACTGAATATATTTTGATGAAAGAAATGGGTTCCAGATCCATGAATTTCTTCTATGTGGAACTTTTTGGATGGAAAATAAAACTGAAAATGTTGTATCAAACTCAAATTATTTGATTACTTTCACAGATGTAAAATATTACCCTCTTAATTGATAAATATTGTTAAATTATAGAAACACTTTTTTCCAAGGCTCAAGCTTTCCTTTTCAATCTTCAGTGTTAAGTGCCATTAAGAAATATGTTGCACTCCTTCTCTGCATGGAAGTATAAAGAGCATTAAGAATATTGGTGATACCAGCAAGTCTTGGCGACCTGCTTCACATCTATCAAATGCTGCAGCCAATTTTTTTTTTTTTTCCTTGCAAAAGCACCAAGAATTTGTTTGTAGTTTAAACATCCTTGACAATGTTTTTCCTTCAGCAACTCTTATACCTTTGTGGCAATAACAGTTCTTTAAGAGCTCTTTCCATATTATTACCTAACAAAGATGTCATATGAAATTTAACCCATTAGACTTTATTTGATTGAAAAGTTTTACTGGGTCACTAAAGCATGCTGCTGACTTTTTTCTCATAGGAAATTTTTCTTGATAAGGGAAGCAGTGTATTGATTAACATTCTGTGCAAGCCCTTTAATCTGAGTAAACATACCTGAATGCTTTCTTGTCATTGCTGATACTTCCCCCTTAAACTTAATCTCCAAGCCAAATTTGTGGACATTGTAATCTTTCATGGTTTTATACAGTTCAGAGCTAGTTGTTTTTGATGGCAACGAAGCTGAGAAAAATAATTCTTCCTTCATATCACCATCATGTTCAAATTGCTTATGAACTAAGACTTGACATGTTGGCTACATCTGTGCATTCATCAAGTTGTAATGAAAAATACTTTTCTAGCTTTCTTTGTTCATTGAGTTAGTCTTTCATGTCATTAGCCAGTTTCTGAATATGTCAATCTATGAGACCACTAGAAAGTGGTACTTGAGCTGCATTTTTTGCTGTATATTCACTAAAAATTTTGAAGAAAATATCTTGGATTCAGCCTTTCACTATTGTCTTTGATTGATGTCAATTGTGTATGGTTTGTTAGTCTTAGCAACCTGAAGTGCTACTTTATAAAAAACTCTCAAAGTACTATTTGTGTATGCAATATTAATTTCTCTGTGTCAGCTATTTAAAAAATTTTTGAACTCATTTGTTTATATTTTTTAATGAAAATGTTACTTAAGTTTAGGTGGTTTCATTGCTTTAGTAGTTGTGTTTCTACAAATAACACACTGTGGTTTTAGCACTTGACCATCAATTACTGTTACAAAATCAAACAAACCCGGTACAAAAGGGATAATAGTCTGAGTAAGACAAGTACAAACTTTTTAAATATTTATTTATTTGGACTCATTCCCATTGTCATCATTTGCCACATTCAGAAAAGGTATGAAGGTATAAAGTCCAGTGAAGCTTATTTTGTCATCAGTAAATTAGGGTTAAAAAGAGATATAGAAATTTACTTCCCTAATGTAATGGGTCTTGCTAAAATTTAATTTAAAAAAAAAAAGGCTTGGGTAAAATTTAAATTAATTGTAAAAAGATGCTATTAAAAATGCTTACGTTTTCCAGGTTTTCTACACTTTGGGGTTTCAATGGACTTACTGCGCATGACCTATATGTAGCCCATGCCATGTGGACTCATCTAGCGAGTTCAGCAACTCTGAACTGATCTGTTCCCTGCAGTGAGAGGAGGCCAGTGATCACACGTTTGGATATTGCAGCAATATCAAATTGCAGTTTCCAAAGGTTTACCCAGTCAGCTTTGGTTTGTCTTGTTGTGGACCTGTAACCAAGAGTCCATGGACCAACATCAGTTCACAGACCACATTTTGAGTAGCACTGATCAACTCAGTTTTGAGATGTAGTATCTCTCATTTATATACTGCATTACAGCCCACAGAGCATTCTCACATGACTTACATCCTAATTTAGCTAATATCCTCATTCTGCTGTCACATTTCCCACAGCCAGGAAGTGGCAGTTTGAATTTGAAGTTCTCAGGTATTCTGTCCTCCCCCTGCCCCCCAAGTCCCTCATGCTGTCCTTCCCCCAAATCTAATGGACTGACTCATCTACATTTCCTAAACACCTACACAATAGTGAAGTACATAAATAACACATATTTGTTCTTATTACTTCTTCACAGCTATTTGCTGTGACAGCTCAGTTCTGAAGGGATGAGATATTCTCTTTTAACAACTCATTTTCTAAATAGATTTGAATTTATTTTATTTATGATGATATAAAATGCCCTAGAATCAGTTTTTTTCTCCAAAGTTATTATTATCCTAGGGTACAATTAGGAAAGTAAATTCACTGTCACTTTGATAATATATAAAAATTAAAATCTTTACTAACCTTTCTTAATGTACAATGATCTTAAATGCCTTCCTTCCATTTGCAATGAAAAATGGGAAGATTAAAAAAAGGACAGCAGATTTATAGATGAACTGCTTCATTTCCATTCTTAACTCCCTCTTATATTAGGGATTGAAAATGAAAATGCCCATAGGGGCCAGACAGGTAATATAACAAGGGAAGTAGATTGGGTTAGACTATGGTGAACTGACTGGGCACTCTGTTTAAATTGGGCAGCTGCTGTCTACTTAGTTTCAGCTCATTGCTCCCATGCACTATTATGAGCCCAGAGCCACTAGGTCTTCTGATTTTTAGGAAAGCTGGAGATCCAGATTTTCATTAGAAGTTTTTTTATTTTCAAAAGTTGGCAGCAAATTAAAATATTTTGAAACACTGTGTAGCCAAACAAAACCCAGCTGCAGATGGACTGAGTTGCCAACTAACCACTCATCACTCTGCACAGAGATCACTGGGTGCAGCTGAAGGCTTTTGGCTGCTTAGGGTCATTAAGGGGAAAAGTAAGGCTTTAAGTTTTAGAAAGATTTTCAACAAGAGGTGAAATAAAAGTTTTCTGTTCAACCCTAACTTTGCCAGAAAATTTAGTTCACAGAGAACCATCATGCTGATCACTCTGGTGTTTGGATTGTGTGTATCCTGTTTCTAAATGGCTTTGTTTTTAAAAAGGAATGGGAGGGAGTGGTTGAGCTCCTGCTTCCCACATGGGAATGTCCCAGGTTCGGTCCTCGGTGCCTCCTAAAAACAAAAACACAAACAACAAGCAAACAAATGAAAAAACCAACTCAGGGGAGCCGATGTGGCTCAGTAGTTGAGTGCCGGCTTCCCATGTATGAGGTCCGGGGTTCAATCCCTAGCCCTAGGACCTCAAAAAAAAAAGAAAAAAAGAAATTGGAATTTCAGGGTTATGATGCAGCTTTAATATACTTATCTAAGTTTGCTTCCTCCCCAAAATCTCACCAGACCTACAGTAAAAGGATTTAAAAATAGTCATAGATATAGACCCACAAGGACAAGAAGAACAAGAAAAGAGAAAACAACCGTATTTTGGAAGTTGGATAGGAGATAGATGAGTGGTAACTGAATTAGGTCACTCAAGATGGTGGAACTGTGGGTGGATAGTGGGGAAAGTTGATATGATTTATTTATTTTTCATTAAAATTTTTTAATTAAAGTATATCATTCATACATGAACATACAATAAGTATTAAGTGAAAATTGTTGAACTTACAAAACAAACATGCAATATCATCATACAGGGCTCCCATACACGACCCCACCACTGGCACCTTGCATTGTCGTAAAACATTTGTTACAAACTATGAAAGAGCATGGTCAAAATATTACTACTAACTATAGCCCATTTCTTACATTTGGTGTATTTTCCCCCAAACCCACCTGATTATTAACCCCCTGTATTAGTATTACACATTTGTTATAGTACGTGAGAGAATATTATCATATTTGTCCTGTTAACGACAGTCCGTCTTCCACCACTGGATTCCCAGTGTTATACAGTCCCATGCCTTGTACAATCCATTCAAAGTGTACACTCAGTGGCTCTCATTTTCATTACAGAGTTGCACTGTCATCACCTCAGTTAATTTTAGAACATTTTCATTGCTCCAAAAGGAAAAATGCTATACTCCTCATTGTTGTCCTTTAGAATTGATATGTCTCCTTTGCCATTGCTGCAACGATGTTACACTATTATTGTTAACTATCACCCATAAGTTACATTAATTGTAATATTGTAATTTTCCTGTGTATCACCATATTCTTAGCACTTTGTAAAGGAAGAACACTCTTATGATTGATTCTTTTTTTTTTTTTTTTAGAAGATACCAGGGATTGAACCCGGCACCTCGTACATGGGAAGCAGGCACTCAAACCACTGAGCTACACCTGCTCCCATTATGTATACAGGCAGTAATTGGCAGCACCAGGATGCCTCGGATCTCAGGATGAGTTGGTAGAGGAGGAATGGGCAAAATCTATTTGAAAAGCTAGAGTCCATCTCGCTATGCTGCTGGGCAGCATCCTGCACCTACCTCAGCTGGAGTTTGGGCATTAATATCTGTAGGGATAAAGGGAGGGTTTGTGGACCGAAGGATCCATTTTACTGATCCTCTTGCCAACCCATATGTTCCTGTATTGTGTGGAATGTCTCTGAAAAGATGCATAAGAAGCTGGCAACAATGGATGCCTCTGGGTGGGGGAAATTCATGGTTTGGGGTCTTACCCTTTTATGTCTTGAATTTTGTACCATGTCCATTTGTTTTGTTTTGTTTTTTTCTTCAGTATTTCTGTGATATTGAAAAACCCTCTGTTGCAGGAAATAGGACCAGGCATCAGTATGTATTTATAAACTGAATGTTTGATTGAATTCAGTTGTCAGGAGTCTGAACTAAATTGTGAGCACTGATGAACTTGATTATAATCTAAAGTAAAAACAAACAAACAACACTGACTTGATACCAAAAGCATTTTCTATAAAAGGAAAAAATGGATAAATTGGACCGTATCAAAATGAAAACCTTTGTTCTGGGAAAGCGCATGTAAAGAGGATGATAAGACAAGCTACAGAGTGGAGGAAACACTTGCAAACCACACAAATGATAAAGGACCAGTATCCAGAATATATAAAGAATCCTCAAAACTCAGTAAAACAAAAACAAAACAAAAACAAAAAACAAAACAACCCAACAATTTAATTACAAAATGGGCAAAAGATATGAACAGACACCTCACTGTCTGCAAAGAAGTACTTGAAAAGATGTTCAAAATCACCACCCACTAGAGAAGTGCAAACCAAAACTGTAACAAGACATCAGTATGTACTTATCAGGATGGCTAAAATTTTTTTAAAAATGTTTAAAAGTGACAACACCGAATGCTGGCAAGGATACAGAGAAACTGGTGATCACTCATACATTGCTGGTGGGGGATGCAGAGTGGCACAGCCACTCTGGAAAGTTCCAATTCTCATATAACCCAGTGATTGCAATCCAGGGCATTTATCCCAAACAAATGAAAACTTATGTTCATGCAAAAACCTGTGCATGATTGTTCACAGCAGTCTATTTGCAATAGCCCCAAACTGGAAATAGCCCAGGTGTCCAACAAGTGAAAGATTAAACAAACTGTGGTACAGCCATACCATGGAATACTACTCAGCAATAAAAAGGAATGGATTACTGATAATACAACAATTTGAACGAATCTCCAGGGAATTATGTTGAATGAAAAAGCCAAAGATTACATATTTTCATTTTTGAAATGACAAAATTTTAGAAATTGAGAACAGATTGGTGGTTGCCAGAGGTGAAGGATGGGGTGGGAGTGGTTTGGGAGGAGGTGGGTGTGCTTACACAAGAGCAGCCTCAGGGATCCTGGTGGTGAGGGGACAGTTCTCTATCTTGACTGCGTTGATGTCAGTATCCTATTTGTGATAATGTGCTTGAGTTTTGCATGATGTTACTGTTGAGGAAACTGGAGAAAGGGTGCATGGGTTCTCTGTGTATTATTTCTTACAACTGGGTGTGAACCTATAATTATCTCAAAATACAAAGTTTAATTTTAAAAATTAGCACTGATGTGTAATGTGACAAACTGAGTTCTTAGCAATCCTCTTGTCTGTAGGAGAGTGCTGTGTTCATTCGGACAAGACCTTGAATACTGCTGGACTTCCCAATAACATCACACTGGCAGTTCTTGCAGGCCCTCTCTATTCATCAGAATATTTGAAAAAGTCAGATTGGCTGACTGCAAAATGGGATTCTGCTGACTTTTGCTTTGGTTCAAAGTGATCTCTGCTCTGGTGGTACTTACTAGTCTAGTGGGGAAGACTGGCAGAAACAATCACCCAAAACATAAGTGCCACAAATGGGAATATCAAGAAGTGTGGGGGGAGTCAGGGAGGACTTCCTTGAAGAAGAGAAATTTGAGTTGAGATATGAAGGGTGAGTAGGAGTTGACTAGGTGAACGGGGAGGAAATAAAAACAGCATGTGCAAGAACCCTGGGATAGGAAGGGGCACCACACTTAGGAATACGTTAAAGAAGACCTGTGTGTCCGGTACACTTGGGCAGTGAGTAGAGGAATGGCAAGAGGCAAGGCCCAGAGGTAGGCAGGGGCCACATCATTCATGGTGTCTAAGAGCATTTGTTACTTTCCAAAAACTGAATAATATAAAATGCTGTCCTCCACTTCTAAAGTAGTGCATGCAAAAAACCAGATAACTGAGAATTAGGATCCATTATATGGCCAGAGGTAAGCTTTCAATGAATATTTGCAGAGCACATGAATAAAATAGAGAAAATACATCCCCCAACCCTGTTTCTCAGAGTTAACCAAGATAATGACTTGTTGTATAGCCTTTTAAACTCTTTTTTTTTTTCAATGCATATAGGAACACACATTTTAAACAAAAATGGCATCATGTAATGCGTACTATTTTTTCAGTTTGCTTTTTTTTACTTACTCTTGTTTTGGACATCTGACCAAGTGAGAATATACACAGTTATTTCACTCTTTAATGGTTGCACTGGATTTCATTGAATAGATGGACTGCAATTTATTTAATCTTTCCCGTAATTGGTTGACATTTTTTTTTTTTTTTTTTGCTAATGAAAAGAATGTTTTAGTGAATGTATTTCTTTATATATCTTTGTAAATGCATTTAAATATTACTGGAGAGTAATTTCATAGCAATAGATTTGTCAGTCAAATGGTATACCGGTTTTAAATATTGCTAGCTACTGCCAAATTGCCCTTTAAAAAGGCAGGATAGAATAGGGATCTAAGGAGGAAGGGGACAGAAAACCTAATAAGCCACACAAACAGAAACTGAGGCATCAGCTGCCGACTCACACAAGCTAGCTAGGAAGGGGCAACTTACAAGCACACACACCTGAGGGCTGCATTCTCAGACGGCAGCCAGCAACATCATTACATGATGGGAAAGAGGGAAGAGGCAGGAGGGGCAGCACTTTGCTCGCCCCTCCTTTCAGGTTACCTCATGTTTAGTGACCAGAGGCCAGTTATCGCCGGCCAACATGTCCTGCAGGGCTCGTGGACAGCAGCCAGAAGCCAACCCCCACACTCCTAAGCAAATCAAACCACCCAATAGATTTTCCCTGCTTAGTGTCAAATATGCCAATCAGCGCAGACCCTGGAGTCCTGTACCACCATAAAACAGGGGACCCCAGGACAGAACTTTGCATTTCTCTCCCGTGAGAATGCCTGCCTTCATGCCTGAAGGTGCACTTTCTTCCTTTTGCCTTACACCCCAATAAATTCTCTACTTACTTAATTAATTTGTCTCTTGTCCTTGAATTCTTTCTTGAGATGAAGCCAAGACACCAGCTCTGATAACAATACCATAGTTAATTTTTTTTCTGAAAAAATGCCATATAGTTAAGTAAAATTAGAGCTTCTTGAGAGTTTCTTTTTCAAGAATGGATGTTGAGGGAATGGATGTGGCTCAAGCGGTTAAGCTTAAACGTCTGCTTCCCATATGGGAGGGCCTGGGTTCAGTCCCTGGTGCCTCCCAAAAACAAAAACACAAGCAAACAATGATAAAACCAACTCAGGGGAACCCATGTGAGACTCAGTAGTTGAGTGCTGGCTTCCCACATGCAAGGTCTGGGGTTCAATCCCCGGCCACGGTATCTAGAAAAAAAAAAAAAAAAAGAATGGATGTTGAATTTCATCAGAAGTCTTTCTGGAACCCATTGAGATCATATGATATTTCTTTAATCTATTAATGCAAAGATTTTATTGATAGATTTCTTAATATTTCATGATCTTTGCATTCCTGGAATAAATATGGTCTGTTCATAATGTATTATTATTTTTACTAATCTGCTAAATTCAATTTGCTAAGGTTCAATCTTTATTCTTAAGTGAAAATGCTTTGTAATTTTGTATCAAGTTTGTTATCAAGAATATTGTGGTCTCCTTAATTTTCTCTTGTTTGAAACAAGTTAAGTAACATAGGAACTATCATTTCTTTCAGTTTTAATAAAAGAACCTGGCTTTAAGACCATTTAACTTGTGTTTTTAGAGACATATATCTTTTAGTCTTTTCTAATTAATTAATGGTTCTTGCGTCATTCCTTGTTTTCCTTTGAGTCAATTTTGGTAATATGTAATTTCCTAAAATAGAATCCATTTTATCAATAAAAATATTATTGGCCTGAAGTTGTACATGACATTTTTTTTTTTATAATTTAAAAATCTTTGATGTTGGGGTGATATCCACTTTTTAATACTAATCTGTGTTGTGTATTTTCTGTTTCTTGCTCAGTCTCACCAGAGATTTATATACTAGTTTATTGGTCTTTTATGAAACTAACTCTTGGAATTATCAGTTCTATGGTTATAGTTTTTTGTTTGTTTCTTTTGACTGGTTATATTTATGGTTTTGGAAAAATAATTTTTTCTATTTTGCATTTCATTTGTTTTTCTAGCTTTTTAAGTTGGATGTTTGGTTTTGATATTTCTTTAGATAAAGGTTTTAAGATTATGAATATTTATCTGAGAATGCTTCTGAAACTTCCACATTGCTAAATGCAGTAATCAGACTGTTTCCTGCTAGACCTTTTAGCAGCATCCGGCACAGCCGACCACTCCTTCCTCTTTGAAACATTTTCTTTTCTTGTCTTCCAGGCATCATTGTGTTTTCATCCTGCCTCATGGCTGCGACATTTCAATCTCCTTTGCTGGTTCTCTTCTCTTGCAGAAGCCTCCAGATGTGTACATTTCTTTATCTTTTAAAAAAGAGCATAGGAATTCCTAACTTTTCCTGAACAATAACATTATTATAACTTTTAACATTAAGAATGAACAATTTTAATTTAAGTGACATGAAAGGGATTTGGATGGAATTTTAAGGTGATGGGGTGGCATTTTCTCTGAAGGAAATGAGGTAACTTTGGAACTAGGTGGGAAAGAGACGTCCTTGTTGCTCTAAGACAAAGTCAGCCAGATTCTAGCTCTGCGATTTACTAGCTGTGGGACCTGGGCCTGAGGTCCAGCTTGCCACTTACAGGCTGTGTGACCTTGGGCAAGTTATTGAACTTAGTATTTAGCAATGCTTAATCTGTGTGTTATGCAAATATATCAACACAGTATAACATCAGAAAACTAATTTTTCAACTATCTAGATTATGAACACTACTAGATACTCTTTAACTCATTTTACTCCTCTAATGAAAAAAACTATATTAATAATAAAGATAAAAATTGATAAAAATAAGCAAGTTGGATTGGTTGATTCACAGAATCTCAGGAGCATTTTGTGGTGAGACTGAGGACTTCTAGTCTGGATGCCTCTGAGTGATTAATATGGTCAGACACTAGCATGTCGTCCAAGCTGGGGGATCAGGCCATTACCAGCGAGGCCTGCTGTGCAGCTGACTTGCTTCTCTTCAGGGAAAATTAGTTTTTATAACTAGAACAGTGTGTGCCATACAGCTAGCTTCCAGGAATCACAAGTGTTTGGCTTAGATTTTTTTTTTTTTTTTTTTTAGTTAAATCAACCCAAGTTTCTGCAAGTCAGGTTCTGAGAAGCTTCTTTTGAAAAACAGCAATAAGGCTGCATGAATTAAGGTTCTTTGGGTTGTAAGTGACAGAAATAGATTCTGGCTAGCTGAAGCAAAAAGGAAATATATTAGACAGATGCAGGATTATGCCACTCATCTAAGAACTCCCTGCCCAACCACACTGGGGAAAGGCTGGAGCAGAGGGTTCTGTGGAACCCAAGAGCAGAAGTTTGTGGAACCTGCTGTCAACATGTTTGCTCCAGCAGACTCTAGTCTGTGTGGGATGCCCACTGTCAACATGGTTATTCAACATTGTACTAGAAGTTCTAGCTAGAGCAATTAGACAAGAAAAAAAAAAAGGCATCCAATAGGAAAAGAGGAAGTAAAGCACTCACTCTTCACAGATGACATGATCCTATATTTAGAATATTCTAAAATGTCTACAACAAAGCTACTTGAGCTAATAAACAAGTTCAGCAAAGTGGCAAGATACAAGATCAACATGGAGAAATCAGTAATGTGTTCTGTACACTAGTATTGAAAAAATCTGAGGAGGAAATCAGGAAAAAAATTCCATTTACAATAGCAACAAAAAGACTCAAATACCTAGGAATCAATTTAACCAAAGATGTACAGGACCTATATTCACAAAACTACAAAACACTGCTAAAAGAAATCAAGGAAGACCTAAACAAATGGAAAGACATTCCATGTTCATGGATTGGAAGACTAAACATCATGAAGATGTCAATCCTACCCAAACTGATTTATAGATTGAATGCAATACCAATCAAAATTCCAATAGCCTACTTTACAGAAACAGAAATGATAATCACCACATTTATTTGGAAGGGACAGGGCACCTAAGTAGCCAAAAACATCCTAAAAAAAGAAGAACGATCTGGGAGGACAGTCACTGCCTGAACTTGAAACATATTACAAAGCTACAGTGGTCAAAACAGCATGGTATTGGCATAAAGATAGACACAATGATCGGTGGACTAGAATTGAGAGTCTAGAAATAAACTCTTACTTCTACAGCCAACCTTTTTTTGACAAATCTACCAACTCCATGTTACGTACAAAACAGTCTCTTCAACAAGTAGTGCTGGAAGAACTGGATATCTATGACCAAAAGAATGAAAGAGGACACCTATCTCTCTATATATACAATAATCAACTCAAAATGGATCAAAGATCTAAATATAAAAGCCAGGACCATAAAGCTACTAGAAGGAGGGAAGCATCTTCAAGATCTTGTGGTAGTTGGTAGTTTCTTGGACCTTATGGACAAAGCATGAAAAACAAAATAAAAAATAGATAAATGGGACATCCTCCAAATTAAACTCTTTTGCGCTTCAAAGGACTTTGTCAAAAGGGTGAAAAGGCAGCTGACTCAATGGAAGAAAGAGGTGCTACAACAGTAAAAAAACAAATGACCCAAATAAAAAATGGGCAAAAGATTTGAATAGACATTTGTCCAAAGAAGAAATACAAATGCCAAAAAGAACATGAAAAACTGTTCAACATCACTAGCGATTAGGGAAACACAAATTAAAGCTGCAATGAGATATCATTTCACACCTATTAGAATGGTCACTATTAAAAAACCCAGTTGTAGGTTCTTGAGATAATTTGCATCTTTAAAATCTGCTGATCCAGAGTGTACCAGTCTCTTCATTAACTGATTTTTTTCTTTTTCTTTTCACATGGGGAAATGCCTCTGCAGTGTCTTAGTGTACCTCTCAGTTCCTGAGATAGTTACCATAGTAGAAAATGTAGAAGGTGTTCAAAACCACTAAGCCAGTAACTACTTGCATGAAAGGGTTTTCAGCTTTTAAAAATTAAAAAAAAAAATTATTTCATATGTTTTTAAAGCTTTCTCTTTAATTGTGAGAAAGCTTGCCCTTAGTATCTCAAACATTAAAGGCCTGAGAAAGGTCATGTATGAACCCACACAATTTCTGCATAATTTAATTACCAAATGTATTTGAATTAGTTCTCATTAAAGAAGCATGTTGTATCAGAACAGGCCATACATCCTACTTCTGTGGACCGTTCCCACCCACAGCACTTGATGCTCTAAAGCAGGGGTTCTTCACAAGGGGTCCATGAGCGTGAATTGAAATTCAAAAGAACATTATTCTTGTGGGGACGTGTTGGTGTGGGTGTGACATATTTATTAACTAATACACAGTATAGTGTGGACTTAATAAGGGGTCTGTGGCCTTCACCTGACTGGCAAAGGCGTGGGGGCAGGCCGGTCCGCGCGGCACGGTGGGCTGATGCAGCAAGACCTCACAGCAAGGGGGAGATAAGCAGACACGGAGGAGACACACAGCGAATGTACACAGTAAAACACAAGCAGCAAGGGGGCGATAAATAAATAAATAAATAAATAAATCTTTAAAAAAAGAAAAAAAAGAGTTAAGAACCCGTGCTCTAATGGAAAGATCCCTGGTGAGGGAAATGTGTGCTGTGCAGGTACTTGGCTTCCTCCCATCTGGTCCAAACACCACAGTCTCTGGGCTGTGTGCTTCATGCGATTGTAGACTGAAGTGTTTGGGTTCTTGTTTCATTGATGATGTTGTTGTTTTTCTTTTTCCTTCAAATTTTCATCCTTGTTTTCAGTAAATTTTGAGAGAGGGGAGTAGAGCAAAATATTATTACTCCACTGTTTTTATCCAGAAGTCCTAGGCACAGTCGTCCTAGAGGAGAATGACCTAAAATTTAGCTTTGGCCCCAGAGAGGATGAACTGGGGACTTCAGAGGAAAGAAAGGCAGGATGGGGGTGGTTAAAGGGAGGGGGAGCATAAGGGAGCATTTTGGGAAATAGCAGGGGCCGTGGCTATTGACCTAATTTAATTAAAATCCTGACTTAGGGTCTGTTTAGAGTACTTCCTGATTCTCTACTTGAATCATCAGAGTCACCTGGGAATTTGTAAAAAAAAGATGGGAAGGGTAGGGTGGGGAAAGGATGAGAAGGAAGTGGCAGATTCCTGGGAACCAGGGCACCAGAAACGCTGGCTTGGGAAAAGAAGGGGAAAGGAAACTAGAGTATGACTGTGACGGAGCTATTCACATATAAAGGTGCAACCTCATACTTCCATTTCTAGGTCTGTTACATATTTTAGAGATGTAAAAAATCCTGCAACCCCTTCACCTGCAGCGGCCCAGCCACTAGCTAGTTAAATCGAATCAATTTCTTTAAGCATACAAATAAATCATGGCTCCCATAGTGATGGGTGCTTAGGACAGAATAGCTGTGCCTTTGAATTGTTTTCCCTGGACTGTAAACTCCTTGCCTATCTTATTTCCCATTGTATCCCCTGGCTCCTTGCCGATGCTTAGAGAATATTTGAATGAATGAATGAATACCCTCAAATCGAAAATCCTCCATCCAGCCCTACTTCTTCCTCCCTCAAAGCCTACACTCTGTTCTCTGGAGTTCCTGAAACTTGCTCACCATTCACCACAACCCATTGAATCTAGCTCCTATCATCTTTCACTGGGAATTGCCATTGCCACTATCCTAATTTAGGACATTGTCATCTCTCCTCTGGACCTCTGCAATTTTCTCCCAGCATCCTCTTTCTGTCCCTTTCCATCCATCCTTCACACTACAGCTTGAGTGAGCTTATTAAAATGTAAATTTTGTGTATCATTCCACTACTTAAAATCCACCCGTGCCTTCTCAACTTATGTGGGATAAATT
>JAQZBX010018210.1:0-34838 GCA_029593785.1 Cabassous unicinctus | reverse complement strand
AAAAAGTAAAAAAAAGTAATTTTGAATAAATTAACATGAATGATGACTAAAATCATTTCACTACTCCAAACGTCATTTTGCTTTTCTACACAATGAGGAATTTTCACCAGATCTGTTGTTTATAGTCTGGCTGCCAATCAGAAGCATATAGAACATTGGAAAAAATAAAATTTCTGCAAGCTTTTCTTTGTCTGCCAACGTTAAATTTCTCTTCTTGTGTCCAAGGCATATGTGTGTGTGCATGTGTATGTGTGTATTACTATTTCATCTGAGTAAATATATATTCATAATCAGAATTCACAAAATTACATCATTTATGAAGACCTCAAGAGGCTTATAATTTTTAATTTCTGCTTCTCTACAAGACTATGGCATTTCTGAATGCTTTTAATAATTTTGTATAATAGTACTTTGAATAAGCTCAAAATGCATACCTAATGCATTCCAAACACTACATGTCACGATTTAAACAGAGTAGATGTATAATGAATTTGGATGACTGTAAACGTATGTGCTAGATTACTTGAGACATATATTATGGTTTTAGATTCTTGTGGTTCACTATATATATTGATTTGTTGCAATATAAAATGGGTTATGCTTCCAGGATGAGGAGATTTTACCTTGGAGAAATTAAGGACTAATCCATGTCAGAGCGACGATCTAAGTTTTTTTAATGATCTAAGCTTATGTCTCATATTTTAAGATATGGGAGACTGAATATAAACATGAAAATGACCAAGAAACTCTGACCCAATATCAGCAGCAATCAGAAAAGAAAACTATGAACCACAACCTGCAAAAATTGATATAAATGCAATAAATATTTTTGGAAGTCAAACAAAATTCCCGTAATAATTCACCCACTTTCAACTTGGGGCCAAATGAACAAAGGCAAATGTGCTCTCCCAAACAATTTCATAGGATGCCCCACTTCTAGTTAACCTCCCCTTAGCCTCCCGATGCTAACAGCTTCTGATGAAGACCTACCTGAAGTCTTCCCCCCCCTTTTTTTTCAACTGTACAACTTTCCCATTTCCTTGCTTGACTTTAAGTCTCTGCAAAATTCAAGCGATGGTGATTGTTTCCCATGCTATAAGTTCTGAATAAATAGCCTTTGTTCACATTTAAGCATTCTTCATTTATGTCCATATTTATATGTTGACACTCCACTGTGAACTGGTCTGCATTGTCTATTTTTGTGAACTTCAGTCTTCCACTAGTTGCACTACTCAGAGAGTTCCCTTGTGCAGTTGTAATAAGTAGCATCATGTCTCAAAGCCTCAAAGACTGATAAGCTTGAGGTTTTCACCAGAACAGTATCCATTTGGAAATATTTTGCTGCGTGTAACTAAAATAACTGGATAAGGTTCTCATTCTATCATGATTTTGTCCTTAGTGCTTGCGTTTAATCCAGAGAGAGCATTCTATGGTCTTCCACCTGCTGGGGACATGGATTGACAGGATTTAATTTGACAGTATACATGTGTCAGGTAGGGGGTCTAAAACAAGAGATGGATGAGCAATACCTTTTGACAGAATGTTGCTGGCTATTCTTGGGTCCTCTATATTTGAATCCTCCCCTCCTCCAGGAAAAAATCCTGTTTCTTATATATGTACTTACTGTCATCATATGTTTCAAACATCTTTACAAATAGCATAACTTCATCCAGGATATTTTGGGCTTTTGGCGGCCACTTTGGGGAACATTTGACTTAAAGAAAATTGTTCATTTAGGAGTCACCTCAGAAAAGAAAGGGAATAAGATTTCTCAGGCCCAAAAGACAACATTTTTTATTGGTGTTCAAAGGCCTCCAAATGAAGTTCTGAATAAAAATTGCTTCATTAAAGATTTATTTAACAATGCTAATAAGAAATTTGAAAACTTAAGTAATGACTAGACTCATTATCCTAGTACATCACACCTCTTCTTGTAATGCAGTTACTTTCCAATTTCCAGATATTTCTCTTCCTTCTTATTCTTTTGCTCTCTTTGCTTCTACAACTCTGACAACTCCTCCCTTCATTTCTCCTCATCTAGAACTCTTATCTTTTCCCAAAGATTCTCCACAAACCCAACAATGCCTGGAGCCTCTGAAGGCACATCCTTCACATGAGACAGGTATCCTGACAACTCTAGAATTTAAACTATGGACCCAAACTAAATTAAGAGCTATGATATAAAGACATCTCTAAACCTAATAAGACAAACAAATATTCATATATTAATTTAGAATTCTTTTGTGTACATATGATTCAGTGTTAACTGACCTATTTCAACTTGAACACATGTTGATTAGAATGTTAAATTCTACATCTTGGACAAAAAAACTGATTGAACTGACCCAGAAAGGGTCCTCTTTCAGCATTAAATGTGCTTGTCAAAAAATGGCTCACAACATAGAGCAAAACCTCCTCAAAGCTATAACTAAAATATCTTCAATAAAAATTGATTGAACAAAACAAAACTCAATCATGGAAATGGAAAGAAAAATAGGAGATATTTGTGATATATTAGAAAATACCTTTGGACAACATTAAGGAATTAAGAAGGCTATAATGTAATAGCAGGCTTTTCATTCCATTTTGCCAAAGAATTAAAACATGACATTGGAGACCTAATTCATTAATAAAAATCAGAATGGGAAATAAGCCCCTTGTCTGAACTAAAATGCCTGAAAGAACATTTTAAAAGAGCTATAGAATAAAACCAAGTCAAAAATCATGTTGCTCTGAAGTTCAGACAGCTAAGTGGTCCATTCATGTGACAGAGGAATCCAGGAGAACCAGCAGTAAATTTCCAGGAAGAAAACAGGAGCTGGATGAAGTCTTGATTTAGCCATGTTCATGACTTCAAAATTCACGTGCTGGGGGAAACAGATGTGGCTCAAGCAATCGGGCTCCCATCTACCATATAGGAGGTCCAGGGTTCGATTGCCCAGGTCTCCTGGTGAAAAGCAAGCTAGCTTGCATGGCAAGCTTGCCTAAGCGGAGAGCTGGCCCATGTGGAGTGCTGGCCCATGTGGAATGCTGGCCCTCACAGGAGTGCTGGCCTGCACAGGAGTACTGGCCTGTGCAAAAATGCTGGCCTGCACAGAGAGCTGGTGCAGCAAGATAATGCCACAAAAAGAGACAGAGGAGAAACAATAAGAGATGCAGCAGACCAGGGAGATGAGGTGGTACAAGAGATTGAGCACCTCTCTCCCACTCTGAAAGGTCCCTAGAATTGGTTTCTGGTGCCACCTAAAGAAAAGACAAGCAGAGAAGAACACACAGAGAGCAGACAGTGAATGCAAAACAATAGGGAGGGATAAATAAATAATTATTAAAAAAAAAAAACATGCTGGGAAGATAGTGGCATAGGGAGCTCCAGGATTCCATCCATGCAACAAGACAGCCATTAACAGGCAGGAACTGTTAAAGCAAATGGTTTCATTCTGGAGGCTGGAATAACACTGAACAACATCCAGGGAAGAGTAGAAGCAAGAGCACGATAAACTACAGACAAAAACATTGAGTTGCACTCTCTGCTTTGTTATGGTCATTGCCCATCCCTCACTCTCACAGCAGGCTGCTTTGGGGTCCAAACCCTGGCTAGTTTGTGGGTGATAAAAAGGTACATATAAACTTCTTAACCAAGAACAGAGATAGATACAGCAGATTGCTGTTCACAGCCTTTGATAAGTAAATTCATATCAATGAGCCCCAGCTCTGGGCTATTATTTCAAGGCATCCCAGGCAAAGGTAACAGCAGAAATTGTTTCAAGCCCAACATTGACAGGGGCAGATGATGTGGAGACTGAAAGACGCAGTGCTTCTGTAGGGCTGTAGGGGACAGTTATGTGAAGGACTGCATTTGCTGTGCAGGCTGGTTAAGCTAAGCTTTTGGGAGCCTTCAAAGAGGCTTTTGGTCTTTCCTGATCCTCCATCAGGCATTTTGGAGCCAGTCAGCATCACCTTTTTGGGACCCTGGCCCTGTTTTGGACGGGAAATATTAACTTGGAAAAGAATTCTCTGGTGTGACCCTCTTCCCAGAATGTGCTCTCTGGCAAAAGTAACTAGAGACAAAGAAAGGAATGTAAAAAACTTAAGATGCAAAACAAACCAACCAACAAAAAAAGAATGATCGAGATTCTTGGAGAAGGAGCAGAGGAAAGAAGGTTTCTCTTGGAGGTGAAACAATTGAACTAAAAGTGCAATATTAAAAGTTATACAGTATATCCAAGTCAAGAAACAAATGAAGAGCCAAAAAAATCTGATCAATTAAATATTGGCTAGTCTAAAGGTCTAGAATAAAACAGACTAAGGATCAAATAAGATCTTTAACACAAAGACAATCAACAATAAAACCTTAGATTAAAGAAAGAAACTGACTTTCAAAGTAAACACTTTAATATAATCTGAAGTGTAGACATCAGCAGAAAAAAAAATGATAAACCATGTTAAGAAACAAGAAATGGAAAAAACGAACAAATTAAAATGTCAGAGATGATACAGAATTTGGAACAGCTAATCAAATATATTCAAACAAATCTCCTGAATCAATTCAAGGAGATGAAAGAAAATGCAGCTAAAATAATAACAGATATTAAGGAGACAATGAGTGAGCATAAATAAATATTTGAACTTATAAAAAGAAACAAAAGGAATTACTAAGATGAAAAGTATAATAAAGAGATTAAAACACAATAAAGTCATATAAAGGAGATTTGAACAGACAGAAGAAAGAATCCATGAGTTGAAAGATTGGAAAATGAAAACTTACAGACAGAGGAACATAGAGAGAAAAGAATTGCAGACATTGAGCAGGGTCTCAGGGATTTGAATGAAAGCATGAAGTGCACAAACATATCCATCATGGGTGAAAAGGATAAGGAAAAGGGAAAAGGGGCAGAAAGAATATTTTAGGAAACAATGGCAGAAAATATCCCAAACCTTATGGAAGACATCAGTATACATGCCTAAGAAGCATAACATACTCCAACCAGAATAAATTCTAATAAGAAAAAAAGCAATTCATCACATACAAGGGATCCTCAATGAGTAGGTGCCCATTTCTCATCAGAAACCAATGAAGGTGAGAAGACAGAGATATTTAAGGTATTGTATTAATCATTCAAAGGGGTGTTGATGAAAAAAACCAGAAATTTCTTGTTTTTTTTATAAGGGGTATTTATTTGGGGTAGAAGCCCTAAAGAATCACAAGGCCCTAAGAGTCCAAATCAAGGTAGCATAAGAGGTAGTTTCTTACCCACAGTCTGTCGCCATGTGTTGATGCAAGATGGTTCAATCTTCCTCCTTCTCCCAAGACTTCAATCTCAGCCAATCTTCCAATCTCAGCCACAGGCTGGGACAAGTCTTATCTATTTTCCAGGGCTCATTTCTCTCGAGGCTTAATTACTCTGTTCTATCCACAAGGCCACGCTTAAATTATCAGATGAATGACTCATATCTCTTTCCAGGGCCTCTGCCATGAATAAAGAAGACTTTTCTCTTTCCTCACATATCTGCTTCTCTGTGTATTTACCTCCCGTGGTCCAGGAACAAAACCCCAGCATCAAAATTCTAACATCCTCTTCTGCCATGTTGATTTTTATGTGAGTCCCTGCCTACCAAGGGAGTGGGTACAATGTTCTACTGACATGGCCTAATCAAAGCCTTAATCATTATTTAATCAAGTAAAAGTGAAACTTCTGAATCCAATCCAATGTAATATGCCCAGAGGAACAGACCTGTTCACAAACATAATCCAATATCTATTTTTGGAATTCATATACAATATCAAACTGCTATACTCCACCCTCTGAATTGCAAAAAGACATTACAATATTCAGAAAAAATCCTTAAATCATTACAATGCTAAATACAGTATCATATAACAATCAGTTTAAAGAAATACAGTTTGTCTTTAGGCAAAGTGCCATCTGGCTGTAGTCCTCTGAAACTTATAAAACCAGTTATCTGCTTTCAATATACAAATAAAGAGACAAAGGGTAAACAATTGCTTTACAAAAAGGAGAAATTGGGAGGGAAACATGAGTCATGGGTCCCCTGCAGTTATTTAAACCTGCATGGCATACTTAATTAGATGTCAATGTCTGTAAGTCATTCTTAAGATGATGATTTCTTCTCCCTGGGGCCACATGGGGACCCATCCTTTCCACAGGCTTGCCCAATGGCCATTTTCTTGGTTCCACCCTCATCAAGCTTCTGGGTAGCGACCAACTCCAGACCTCAACATCCAGGTATGTTGGAGTGGTGGCCACACTTTAGCTAATCTTTGTGTTAGAGCCTTCACCCCCTAGTATAGAAAAGTGAAGACAACATCCTCCCTAATCTTTGCCATACAGGCCCAACCCTCTCAGAGCAACAAGCTGGTGACCTGGCCTTCCTTAATCCATGGGGGACAGACCCACCCCTTTTAGAACTATGGGTCTTTGACCTCAACCTCTCTAATCCCCGGGGAATGTACTCCACTCTCTCTATACCCTGGGGAGGCAAAACTTTCCCTGAACATCAGGTGGGAAAATCCACCCTCTTCAACTCCTAGGTTGAACACATGGGGAGTGTTCCTCTATGGGCCCAAAAAGATGTCTTAATTCCAGATCTCAGCTTCCATGGTTTTCCTCTTGAAGTCATTTCCTCATTAATCTCTCCCTTCCATGTCCCTTTTAGTCCAAGTTGACAGTTTTTTTGTTCATACAGCTCTCTCAAAAAGCTTGTTGGTTTAGCATGCAAGAAACAGAAGTCCAAGCCATCAGACAGCAAGAGCTTCCACAAGTATTCATAGATAACTGTATCTTCAACCCTGATTTAAAAGCCCCAAATTTAGTTAAGTCCTAAAATGGGACACTGCCATCAGTAAACTTGATTTCCTGAGGCTTGGAATTTCCAGAATCAGTTTCTGGTTTCTTTGTGCCCAACAGTTGAGTCCTCACCTTATCTCTCTCACCTAGCATTGTGCTATAAGCTGCAAGGAGAAGCCAAGCCACATTCTCCAAGTTTACTTTGCAAAGTTCTTCAGCTAAATTCCCCAGCCTGCTATTTTCAAAGTCTGCCTTTCATATAACATCAGGAGTTAATCTTGCTAAGTTCTATGCAACTTTAAAACACAGATCACCTTTCCTCCAGTTTTCAATAATAGTTTCATCATTTACTTCTAAAGCCTCATAAAATGTCTCCTTAGCATCCATCTCCCTACCAACAGCCTTTGTAAAAAACCTAGGCCTTATGTATCAAGCATCTCACAGTTCTTCCAAAAAATAGCCCTTACCCTTTTATAAAACTGGTCCAAGATTTTGGTAATTGCAAAAGCACAACCCCACTCTCTGGTACCCAATTCTGTATTAGTAAGCCAAAGGGATACTGATGCAAAATACCAGAAATATATTGGTTTTTATTAAGGGTATTTATTTGGGGTAAAAGCTTACAGTCACAAGGACCTAAAGAGTCCAAATCAAGGTACCATAAGAGGTAATTCCTCACCGAGAGTCTGTTGCCATGTGTTGATGCAAGATGGTGGGCGATGTCTGTGAGGTTTAAGTCTTCCTCCTCTTCCCAAGACTCTGTGGTCCCAGCTTCTTTCACTCTCAACCCCAGGCTGGGACAAGTCTTGTCCTTCTCCTGGGGCTCGTTTCTTTCTGGACTCAGCTGCACTGCACTCTCCACAAGGCCAGCTTAAACCATCAGACGAACAGCTCATCTCTCTTCCTGAGGCCCCTTCTGTGTCTATTGGAGCCTTCTCTCTTTCCTCACATATCTGCTTCTCTGTGTATTTACTTCCTGGAGTCAAGCATCAAAACATGAGCATCAAATCTCTAACTTTCTCTTCTGCTATGTCATTTTCTCTGTGAGTCCCCACATACCAAGGGGGCAGGGACTCAATGTCCTACTGACATGGCCCAATCAAAGCCTTAATCATTATTTAGTCAAGTAAAAGTGAAACCTCCATATCCAATCCAATCTAAAATGTCCAGAAGAACAGGCCAGTTCACAAACATAATCCAATGTCTGTTTTTTGGAATTCATAAACTGTATCAAACTACAATAGATGCTGAAGGAGAAAAACTGCTAAAAAATCCTTCTCTGGCAAAGTGTCCTTCAAAAATGAGGAAGAGTTTAAAATAGTCCAAGATAAACAGAAACTGAGAGAGTTTGTCAACAGGAGACTTGACTTAGAAGAAATAGTAAAGGAAGATCTGTGTAGACTGAAAGGAAAAGACAGGAGAGAGTGGCTTGGAGGAGTCTGAAGAAATAAAGATTGTCAGTAAGGGTAATTAAGGGTAGAAAGAGAGACAAAAATACATGACACATAAAATAAAAGATAAAATGGTCTACATACTGCCTTTAGAGTAATAAATTTGAATATTAATTGATTAAATTCCTCAATCAAAATACAAATATTAGCAGACTTAGTAAAAGAGCATGGTCCAACTGTATATTATTTACAAGAAACTCACCCTGGATACAAAGACATAAATAAGTTGAAAAGGAAAATTTGGAAAAATATATTCCATGCAAATAATAACCAAAAAAGAACTGGTGTACCCATAGTAATATCAGACAAAACAGACTTTAAAAGCAAAACTGTTATAAGAGACAAAGAAAGACACTGTATATTAATAAGAGGAGCAATCCACCATGAAGAAATGTGTATAATAAATATATATGCACCTAACCATGATGCCCAATATCTGTATGGCCAAAATTGGCAAAACTGTAAAAAGAAATAGATATCTCTATAATAATACTTGGAGACTTCAAATCACCACTCTCATTAGTAAACAGAACATCTAGATAGAAATCAATAAGGAAATAGAGAACTTAAGTAACATTATAAATGAACCAAATCAACAGAGTGATAGAGAACGTCAGGTTATACATTCTTCTCAAGTGTTCATGGATCTTTCACCAGGATAGAGCACATATTGGATCACAAAACAAGTCCTGACAAATTTATAAAAATTAGAATTTTACAAAGCATCTTCCATGAAAATAATGGAATGCAGCTGGCAATCAATAACAGTCAGAGAACTGGAAAATTCATGAATACATAGAAGTTAAACAGCATACTCTTAAAGAATCAGTATGTTAAAGAAAAAATTGTAGGGAAATCAGTAAATATCTTGAGATGAATGAAAATGAGAACACAACATATGGAAATTTATGGGATGCAGCAAACGCAGTGCTAAGAGGGAAATTTGTAAGCCAAAATGATTCTACTAAAAGAGAAGGAGGAGCTAAAATCATAGATCTAAATCTACAACTAAAGGAATGATAAAAAGAAAAGGAAACTAACCCCAAAACAAGCAGAAGGAAGGAAATAATTACTAGAGCAGAAATAAATGAAATTTAAAATAAAAAAATTAGAATTAACAAAACCAAAAGTTGGTTGAGAAGATTATTAACGATGACAAAACCCTTAGCTAGACTCACAAATAAAAAGGGAGAAGCACAATAAAATCAGAAGTGAGAGGGGGCACATTACTGCTGATCCCAGAGAGATAAAAAAGAGCTTAAGAGAATTCTATGAACAAATGTATACCTACAAATTAGACAACTTAGATGAAATGGGCAGATTCCGACTAAGACATGAACAACCTTCACTGACTCTAGAAGAAATAGAATTATTCAACAGACCATTTAACAAGTAAAGAGATTGAATCAGTCATCAAAAACCTCCTAACAATGAAAAGCCCTGGACGAGATGGCTTCACATTTAAATTATACCAATCATTCCAAGAAGAAATAATAGCAGTCCTGCTCAAATTATTTCAAAAAATTGAGGTCATTTGCTAATATAAAAAGCCCATTATTAAATTTATGTAGATGGATAAGGGGCCCTAAACAACAAAAAATGACTTGGAAAAGAAGAATGAAGTTGGAGTACTTACACTTCCTGACTTTAAGTCACAAATTAGCTGTCCTAAGACATTTGGAACAAGCATATGACAACAGTTATTAGCTTCAGCCCATGGCATTGAACCAAGACCCTTACTTAGTACCTATTTTATCTGTTTACTCACAATCATTCATTTCATTTTCTATAATCCATTGCCGACATCCTCCAATAATGGCTCATTTATTCTTTTCTTCCCTCATTATTATAATAGTTATGTCAGAACATACTGATCCTTATGACATTCTTAGATTAATCCGAAACTGTTGCCACCAGTCTCAGGCTTACTCACTGCTAGATATGCAATGAGATGCCCCTAATAAGAATACCTGGGCAATTCTGATTTCATCAAATGAGACCACTAAAACCTGGATAACTTACCTTAAACTTATGAACCTTTTTTCTAGCATCCCTCTTTCCCAGAAAAAGAACCAAATATTATAATGTATTGATCAGATGCTATAAAATTCTAAATTTGAATTTAACAATTTCAGTAGGACAATTGGCCCAATACTTGCTATCTGAGACAGACTAATAGAGATTCATATATGTATCCCAGATAATTTGAGGCCTTGGTTCTGACCGTCTGCTGTGAGTAACTCTTTTCCTTCTGGATCTCCATGTGCTCCTACTGGATGGTGTTTCCTCTGTGACTGGGTTGCTTGTTCCTATTTGTCTCAGACTAACACTTCATGCACTTTAGGAGTAGTATTCTGAGTCTTCCCTATTCTTCTGTCTTAAAAAAATAAAACTAAAACAAACTGTAATTATTTAATTCACTAAGACTAGGAATCCCAAATCAGGTGTGAACTAGAAATGAGGACACATGATTATTCAGGCATATACCTAGGGGAATTGCTGGTTCATTGTTTATTCTAACAATCAGAATAGTGTTCCCAGTGGTGGCAATCATAAAAACAGAAAAGACTGTAAGAAACCTATCACTATCTTTGGCAGAAATAAGTAATGATAACTTCTCTGCAATAGATAGAATGCATATCAGTCTCAATAAGTTGAAACAAGTAGTGATGGACAGTCACATTGATCTAGATTTCTTGTTGGCCTGGCATGGTGGTGCCATTGCTAATGTTTTTTGCTTGATTTGGATTAATGAAAAAGTTAAAGTGGAACTTGCTAAGCATTCCCTTAAAGAAGGTTTTATTTGCCTTTCTAAGGTTATCAGTATGTCCTATGGGAGTATTGTTTTGGCCTGGTTTGGGGCAATTGATCTTCCAGGTTCTGAAGCATCTTGCAAGGATTATTAATTATTCTTGTTTCTATCATAGTAGTCATGATGCTGCTCTGTTGAATTTTATCCAGTCATGAATGTTTCCAGGATGCTGCTCTTTCATCAGATAATCACTAAGAAGATACAATAACAAAACAGTTAAGAATATTTTGCAGTCTCTGAGTAGTGAAGATCTGGACTCCAGCTTTCTCTGAATTGATCTACCTCTCTCTATCAAGACAATGACCAAAAGGGAGAATTGAGAATCTCTACATACAAATGGCAATGACCAGGAAACTCTGATCCACTGTCAGCAGTAATCAGGTCAGTAATATCTGGTGCACAACCTGCAACAATCAGATCTGGAGCTGGGCACTATCAATAGCAAATATCCTAGGAAGTCAAACTATAATCCTTATAACAGTTGACCCAAAATAGACAGGGCTTAATAAATGACAGCTTTCCTAAATTTTGCCTCCACTTCCAAATTGTCACCAATTGGAATAAGTCAAATATGCTCCCATAACCAATCAATTAGGAAGTCATGCTTCTAATAAAGCAACCTCTAGCCTCCCATACAAGCAGCCTCCAATCAGAGCATACCTCAAGTCTTTTCTTTATTCCACTATAAATATTCTCATTCCCCTGCCTGCTTATCAGTCTGTGTCAAATGCAAGTGATGGTGGCTGCGTCCCTTATGTGCTATAGTAAGTTCTGAATCGATAGCTTTTTTTTTTTCATATTTGTGTGCTTACATTAATTTCCATATTTTAATAATGTCCTTCCCCATTTGTTCCCCTGGAAATAATACCACTGCTCCTCCACAGATTTCTTTTCCATTTTTAAAACACATGTTTTTATAAGGCATCATTTTTAATCAGGATCATAGAACATTATTCTTTCATAAATGTCAACATGTAGAGTATTATTCCAGGATCATTTACTTTTTGTTATTGAGTAAATCTTTATATTATTGTTTTAAACCAGAAAATATTTGGAGCGTATGCTTCTGAGGGCATCTCCTATGGATTTCAAAAGCAGAATAAGTCCATACAAACAATCTAAATTAACCGTATTTATTTTGTACCTAAAATGCTTTTGCTGTTTTACAGGTAAGAGGAAATTTCAAAATAAGAATATTTTGGGAGATAGATTGTAAAATATAAAGTTTGACACTACTATGAAATCCCTAGTACTAAATACTTTAGTTTCTGTCTATTGCATATGTGACTACAATGACACCAACGATTTTTTTTTTTTTCCATGTGGTTGCCTCATCATCTTTTTGGTGCATCACTTGGCAGCACCTCTCCATGCAGGTCTGGGAGGCTTTTTATCTTTTTTTACAAGGAGGTCTTAGAGATTGAACCCAGGTCCTCCATATGGTAAATGGGAGCTCGATTGCTTGAGCCACAGCCACTTCCCTCCATCAACTTTTGTTCTATGTAGTGTTCTACTAAGAAGTGGAAACCAATAACAAAGAAAAATGTATTTATGAAACTTAAAATTATTTTTTAAAAATTTTACTTCTTGGGGGATATGAACAGGTAGACAGCAATCAGAAAACCTACATTTTTAGCCCTTTTAATCATAACAAGATTCTTGGGATTTTATCTGGATAGAAAAATGTTTGAGTGCATATTACCAATCCCCCAAAAATATACAGTACATTTAGTAAAAGGAACTCATGGCTCAAGGCTCTGGTCACATACTTTTTCAATGATTTGGTTCAAATTAATTTTGAGAGTCAACAGTTCCTAATTTTTAAAAATAAATACACTTGATGAAAAAAAATCAATGGTGTCTCCTTCATTAATTATCAAAATTGAAATATTTAAAAAAAGTATTTATATGTTTTGACTTCATATATTTAATTTTCTATTTGTACATCATTGTATTTTCTTAGTTATTCAAACATGTTGCTATTTTAAAGACTAAACTTTGGAGAAAAAGTCAATGATTATGCACTGCTTTTAGTCATTGAGCTAAGCCATAAATGCATATTGTTAGATGCAAAATTCTATGTTATTTATATTGTAACATTGTGAACTCAGGTATATTATTGAGCTGATGGCAAGACTTGCATTATAGGTGATAGTTTTCCTGTGACTCCTAATCAAATATAAAAAAAATAATTGATTTTATTATACCAATGTTTGTATTTTATTTCTTTCAATTCTGCTTTTACCTCTAGTACATAAATGCTTTCATCTCAACTTCCTCTCAGTTAATATTGATGTCAATCCTTCCTCCAATGGCACATATAAAATTAGGAAATAAAGTGAGAGGTTTCCCAATGAAGTCATTGATATTTTTATTAATTTTATGAAAAGTGTTAAAGTACTTTATAATGTTACAGCCAATCAAATATTCAGTTCTTAAGTCTAGGTTTTTTGGAGTTAGGAATTTCTTTTGTCTTAACATATAATTTCTACTATATATACTTCAACCTACATTCTGCTTTCTCTGACAGCTCATTTGAGCATTTTTCTTTTTCTATGCCTTTATTCTTTCCACTAATTTCATGAAAATATTTTCTCCTGATATTGGCAATTCTATGGAATGCTGACCTTAAATTTCCTAGATTCTCAGTATGGGACTTTCTTCTCCTTTTATCACTATTCCTTCAAATGCCTTGCTCTCTTTCTTACTGATTCATTGTCCAGATAGAAAAATTTGAGATTCAGGTATTTTACAAATTTAAATAATTTACAAAATATTATTTCCAGCAGATAATATAACCACAATACTGAGTCAGATTTCTTTTGTAGTGAACATAAAAAAAATTTTAAATGTGTTTTAGTTTGCTAAAGGCTGCCAAGAAATACAAGAGAAATGTATTAGCTTTTACAATCAGTATTTATTAACTTATAAGTTTAATGTTCTATAGGCCATGAAAATGTCAAAATCAAAGCATCATCAGAGATAACTTTCTCCCCCAGCTGCAGCTGTGGGTGATAAAGCATTCCTCCATCCTCTTTTTTCCCGACTTCTGGCTTCTTCTCTGTCTCTGCAGCTTTGTTCTGTGTCTGGGCCTTTTATTCCTCCATTCATATAGGAATCCAGTAAGAGGATTAAGATCACAAAAGACTCAAGCCAACACATTCCACATTTCTGGACCCCCAAAATACATATTCTTTCCATTTGCAAAATACATTCATTCTATCACAATATTTTTTTTAAAACTTAGATCATTTCAGTAACTATATTAAGTACAAAATCTCATCAAAATCAGTTATAGGCACCCTGGGGAATTCTGCTCAGCCTGTGGAACTATGAAACATAGAAAACCAACTATCTCTTTTAAATAGATGATATAATCACAGAATAAACATTCCCATTGCCATAGAGAGAATTTGGAAGGAAAACAGGGATCACGGTTCCCAAACAGTTCTGAAACCTCAGGGCATACTCCATTAGATTTCAAAGTCTGAGCGTCCTCTACAGAATAACAGCTTCCAATCCTGACTTACATTGAAATGACTGGCTGGTCCACGTTCAGGTAAATTCTCACATTGGTCGTTGTTTTCTAGGGACTCATTTTTTGGAAATTCAGAATTTTGCAAACTAACAATTTCTTGTCTCTTTTTGTCCAGGAGTTTGGTCTCAACTTATCCCTTTCCTCTCATGTTTTGCTCTAAGCTACAAAGAGAAGGCAGGCCACACTTTCCATATTTCCAGGAGGTCTGGAATCCTCCTCAGTTAAATATCCAAACCTGTCACTTTTTAATTTTGCCTTCCATCTAACATCAGAACACAATTGTTCTAAGTTCTCTGTCACTTTAAAATAATCATGGCATTTCTTCCAGAATGCAATGACACATTCATCATTTCTGCCTTAAGCCTCATCAAAAGTGTCTTTAGCAACTATATTTCTACCAATCTCTCCAAAGTAGCCTAAACCTTTCCTATCAGGTATCTCACAATTTTTCCTGATTCTTCCTCTTACCCATTTTAAAAGCTCTTTTAATATTTTTGGCATTTGCATAGCAACACCCCAATTTTCTGGTACCAATTTATATTTAGTTTGCTAAAGGTTGCCAAGCAATATACTAGAAATGGATTGGCTTTTATAATGGGGATTTATTAATTTATAAGCTTACATTTCTGAGGCCACAAAAGCATCCAAGTCAAGGCATATCAGAGATTATTCCTTCCTGAGCTGCAGCTGTGGGCGATCAGGCACATGGTGGCATCATCAGCAGATAGGTAGCTATGGGTGATCAGGCACATGGTAGCATCCACTCATCTCTCTTATTTCCTCTCAGCTTCTGGGTTCCTCTCTGTCTATGAAGCTTTGTTCTGTCTGTGGCTTTTATTCCTCCATTTATAAATGACTTCAGTAAGAAAATTAAGAACCACCTGGGTCACCCAATTTAATCAAAGGCCCTTCCTATAACTGAAATAATTTAAATCAAAAGGGACCACCCAGAATAGGTTTACATTCACAAGAATAGATTTGCTTTAAGAACAGGATTTATGATGCCCACAAATGACTAAAAAAATCGCAAAGTGTAACAAATAAATCTAATAAAATCTATTCTCCAACCACTGCCATATTATGGACTAATAAATATAACAACTCCTAATTTAACTATAGGACTGCCCAGGAAATATATTTTTTTATTCTTTCATTTTCTTTTGTGATTTTACATTTAAAAACTAAGTTTTATGTCTCGGTGCAAAGATTATTTATGTTTGTAGTTTTACTTAGTTACCATTCTCTATGACTGCTTTAACATGGCTTTCATGATAGTTATTTATTTCAATGAAACTACAATCCAAAATATTTTAACAAATGTAATACAGCAAATAGAAAGTCATTTCCTTTTTTTTTCCAGAATACACCCTACCATTTTCACTTGAAATTTTTGAGGTAATAGAAAAACATCTGGATTTTCAAGAATTTAGATTTCTAAATGCAATAACATGAGCAACTATTTAGCCATTAAAGAACAACATAATGTTAAGTGTTTAAGAAAAGAATTTGAAAAACCAAAACCGTTATGCAAACTTTCAATTCAAGAATAGTGTGTCAACCCAATAAATATCTTGATGAGTTTATATAAAATATAAGAAAGTCTAATGGAAGTGAAGTATGTTTAGAGATTATCTCATACAATGTTACAATACACTTGGGGAAACTTACTTAACTATATAGATGAAGCATGAATAATGCTGTTGCATAATATGAAACTGAAAAATTAAAGAGATTATGCAAAGCCCAAGTATAAATGTGTGCATATATAAAAAACAATATATTTAGCAGAGATTTCATTAATCTATGTAGAGAAATGAAGAGGTTTTCAGTATGCAGTGACATGTAAAATATATAAACCAGATAGTTTGTTTTAAGATTTTATTTATTTATTTCTCCCCACCACCTTGTTATTTGCACTTGTGGTGTCTCTTTGTCTTCCATGTTTCTTTAGGAGGCACCAAGAACTGAACCCAGGACCTCCAATGTGGGAGGGAGGCACCTAATCACTTGGTCTGCCTCCATTCCCTGCTTTGTTATGTCTCTCATTATGTTTTTCTTCTTGTGTCTCTTGTTGCATCACCTTGTGACAGCTTCTCACACCTGCCCATCATACCAGCTTTTTGTCTTCTTTAGAAGGAACTGGGAACTGATGAATGGACCTCCCATGTGGTAGGCAGGAGTCCAACTTCTTGAGCCACATCTGCTTAGGGAAGATAGATATTTATATGTGAAAGAAATGAACATAAAAAAGATGTGAACTGCATTGTTGTTTATAACAGTGAAGAATCAAAAGCAAAGAAAATGTGCATTTAGGTTAAATGCATGAACTCAATCCTTAGCAATGAAAAGAAATATATTTCAAAATTTTACTGCAGAGTGAAAATAAAATTCAACCAGAAAATAACATAAACATTCTTTATAAATTAACTTCAGATAATTATCAAACTATATAACTAAGAATAATTTAAATATATATGAATACAAAGTAGTAAATACATTAGGGAAGAATTTGGAAAAACATAACAGGTCATGATAATCAATGTTGTTTGCATACAGATGGGAATGGAGGGGTCTGAGTCAATGAGAACAGCTTATATGTAATAATTAATTTTTTAAATAATTATATATTATAAAACTTTATAAGAGGTGGTCAATGGAGATCTGATGTATATTTGTTTATTGTGCCATTGTGTCTGAGTAAAGGTTTCTTACAAATATTTTTAAAAAGTGAAATTTTATGATCTAATAATTAGATTAGTTAGAATAAATTAGAGGCAAAATCAGAACTTTGCTTGTCCATGCTAACTTTCTTAAATAGTCTATACATCTATTAGAAGTGTAAAATATTTATTAGAGAGAAGAAGCTGCAATAGGAATCTTCAACAATGTGAAGTTTAAAAGCAGTAGTTTTAAAAAGAGGATCTTTACAATGTTTTAGGAGTACTAAACAGAAAGAAATTGTCAGAGATGAGGAGGTAACAAATTCATCATCAATTGGGCTTTAACAGCACATGGTATAGACCGTGTCTTTGGTCACAAAAAAGGCCACAGGGGAAATCACAGAAGAATCAGTAACATGATCTTCGTGTGACTATTGGAACCTCAAAACAGCTCAAGTATTTAAATTTATTGTAAAGAGTAGCTTAATGTTGGTAAGAGTCTTGATAATGTCTTTGCTTTCCACAATGTTTCTTTCACTTCATTTTTTACTTTGTAGTATTTAGTAGCCTGGAATGTGCCAAGCCCAAATTAGATATCAGAAATATCAAGATGAGGAAGTAAAAGATGTGTCACGTCTTAAAAGAGTGAATATATTAGAGACTAATATGCAAGTTGTCCCCATTTCTTTATTAAAATTAAAATAACATTAAAGTCTGATTAAAGCACTGGAGAAAAAAATCCTGTTTGATATTGGAATGTTTTGGATAGAGATTTAAGTAGTTTACTCATCCATTCAATCATTCATTCTCAGTAATCAGTCAATATATATGTTTGTAAGGTTTACTTTTCCTGGACATTATTTTAAAAGCTGATTACAAAAAAATGAACTATTATGACATATCCATTTGTCTTAAAAAGAAAATAGACTAGAAAATCTGATTAAAAAAAATAAAACAAGTGTTATGGACATTATATATATATATATATATAATATTTAAAACTTTTAATGTAGTAACATATACACAAATAAAAATTTCCTATATTAACAACTTTTAAGTGCACAGTTTGTTGGTATTAATTATATTCAAAATATTCTACACCAACATCAACATCCATTGCCCCAAACTTTTTTGTCACCTCAAATAGAAAACCTGTACCATATAGAAGTAGTTCCCTATTCCACTCATGTCCCAAGTCAATAGTAACCTGTTATCTAATATATGTCTCTATGAATTTGCCTGTTATATATTTTACATAAGTGAAATTACAGAGTATCCAACTTTACATGTCTGGTTTATTTCAGTCAACATGATTGTCTCAAGGTTAATCCATGCAGTGACATGCATGAAAGGTTTATTCTTTTTTTTACTGAATACTATTCCATTGAATGTTTATACCACATTTAGTTTAATCTTTCATTTATTCGTAGATACTTGTGATTCTCCCACCTTTTACCTCCTATGAATAATTCTATGCTGAGCACTGAAGTACATATATCTGTTTGAACTCCAATTTTCAATTCTTTGGATAAATACTAGTAAGTGAGTTTCCTGGATCATGTGGGAATTTTATGCTCAACTTTCTTAGGAACTGACAAACTGCTTTCCATAGTGGCTGTATCATTTCATAATCACACTAGGAATATATAAAAGTTCCAAATTCTATGCATCTTTGCCAACCCTTGTTATTTTCCATTTTTTAATACTAACCATCCTTGTGGGTATGAGGTGGTATCTCATTGTGGTTTTTATTTACAATTCCTTGATGACCAGTGATGTTGATCATCTTTTTTTACACTTGTTGTCCATTTGTATATCTGTGAAGAAAAGTCTCAAGTCATTTGGCCATGTTTAAATTGGGTTATTTTTCTTTTTGTTATTGAGTTGTAGCATTTCTTTATATATTGTGGATATTAAAACTTTATCAGATATATGATTAGCAAATATTTTCTTTCATTTGTAGGTTTTCATTTGCATCATAAAATCTTTTGATGTACAAAGGTTTTTAATTTTGATGAAGTCCATCTTATCTATTTTTTCTTTGCTCCTCTTGCTTTTGGTGTCATATCTAAGAAATCGTTACAAAATCTAAGGCTATGAAGGTTTCTCCCTATGTTTACTTCTAAAGGTTTTATGATTTTAGCTCTTTTTTTTAGGTCATTGATCCATTTTGAGTTGATTTTTGTTTATGGTGTGAGTTAGAATTTAAACATAATCTTGTGCATGTGCATATCCAGTTTTCATACACAATTTATTGAAAAGGCTATTCTTTCCCCCAATTAATGTACTTGGAACCTTTTCAAAAATCAATTGGCCATAGATGTGTGGGTTTATTTCTGAACATACAATTTTTTTCCACTGGTCTAGCTTTATGCCATTACCTAACTGTTTTGAATACTATAGCTTTGTAGTCACTTTTGAAGTCAGAAACTGTGGTACCCTTAAATAAGTACCACAAAGAAATACATGTTATTAATCTTAATCTTAATTTGTTAACTCATATAAATGGGTCCTTTAGAGGATGCTATTTGTAGTTAAGGTGTGGACCAACTGAAGCCAAGTAGGTCTAAATTCATAGTAATGGAGTCAGGAGAAGAAATCTGGACCATGGTCAGAAAGTAGAGGTCAGTGGAAACCAAAAAAGCAGACACTAGGAGAGAATGATGTCCAGGTGACAGGAGGCAGAGAGGTAAGGGGAGAAACCCCAAGAATTGGAGGCAAGCCACAGCCAGAATGTTATAGACTTTGAGGACAAAGCATTGCTTTGCCAATGCCCTGATTTATGACTTCTACCTTCTGAAACCATGAGCAAATATATTTTTGCTGTTTAAGCCAACCCGTTGTGTTATATTTGTCATAGTGGCCTAATAGCAAGTGTGAGACCTCTTTGTTCTTTTTCAATATTGATTTAGTAATTCAAATCACTTGATATTTCATATGATATCAAGGATTGGATTTTTCATTTCTGTAAAATTGGCTACAGGGAATTTGCAAGTTCTTTTGTTGAATCTGTAGATCTCTCTTGGTGGAATTGGCATCTTAACTGTATGCTATCTTCCTATCGATGAAAATGGAATGTCTTTTGTCATTTATGTAGGTCATCTTTACTTTCTTTCAAAAGCAATTTGTAATTTTTGGAGTACAAGCCCTTTATCAGACACAGAAATAATTCTATCTCCTAAGAATCTCCTGCAGAGTAATGAGATAATTATGTCAAAGTATTTAGCACAGTTATGGGTACAGTTAGAAATTTAAAAAAAATCTTAGCCCTCTACACATTAATTTTTCTAAACAATATAAAAAATTGTTCAATTTTTATGATTCAGAACTGTGAAGAATAAAAATCTTTTAAAGACTCTAAACAATTTAAGGGAAAATAGGATAAGATGGAAAGAGAAGAATGTGCTTCCAGAGAAAAATAATGGGAAGAAACTGAGCAATTAGAAGTCATAGTGAAAAAATAAAACACGTATATTTGGTAGAAATTAAGGCATATGATTAAGTAAGGAAACTTCAGTGTTACTGAATAACACTGTAGAAGGAGTGCTATTGGCATATAAGTCCATTTTGTTAGCTGGAGCACAGTGGTGTGATATGAATTGATAAGGAACATGCCAGGATACTGGAAGTGTTTCCCACTGAAATATTTATATACCCAAAGATGATGATAGGTAAGGATTGGAGATGAGGCCTGTGGCAGCTAGATAATATATAGCTGTAGATTACTCCAGCTCAAGAATTTCATAAGGCAGCTCTCTTTTATCATTGGACATCATAGTATATGTATATAATATGTATCTCTCTAATTATCTAATATTTAAAACACATCTGGCAGGTAATAAACAAATTTGTAGCTTTGTCAAACAATTTTAAGAGCCTCTATGGGGTTCTAGTGAATTTGTATTTCTGAAATTTGTGAAAAGGTGGAAAGAAAAACAAGTAGAATCTGAAACTTTTTAGTGTTTATGAATGAAAATTAACTGATTTTTAAGCAAAATATTTAACGAAGTGTAACTCTCTAATAGGAAACATAATTTTATTATCAATTAATCTCTTTCAGTTTTTCCCAGTAAAAATTAAAGCAACAAAATAAATGGCAGCAGATAATCTCACCAGGGTGACTGAATTCATTCTCAAGAGAGTCTTAAAACATCCACAGCTCCAGATTCCTCTTTTCTTTGTCTTACTAATGACCTGTTATTTGACCACAGTTGGGAATTTGGCCATGATCACCCTCACCAGGGCTGACTGTCCACTTCAAGCCTCAATGAACTTTATCCTCTGATACTTGGTTATCACCAACCTTGGGAATTCTATTGTAATTGACCATAAAATGCTTGTCAACTTCTTGGTTAAGAAGAAAAACATATCCTATTTATGGTTTTCAGCCCAGCTGGTGGATTCTTAGTTTTTATTCTGAATGCAAGGCCCTATGGCCACTAAGTGGCTATTGCAACCCCTTCTTCACATGGTGGTGGTGTCCTGGCAGGTCTGCCTTCTGCTTGCATTCCTCATGTACCTGTATAGTCTGACCACCAAACTGAGTGTCTCCTCTTATGTGTCTCTTTGTCATACTGATCATCTGGTATAATTAACCATTTTTATTTAGATAATGTTCCTCTGTTAACATTACCTTTTTCTAATACCTACATTCCAAAAACAGCAATATTTTACCTTTTCAGTGATTATTTTTTATCCATGATTATTGTTCTTATTTCAGACTTCCATATTGTCTTTGCCATTTTGAGGATACATGCCTCAGAAGAGGGACAAAATCCTCTTCTACCCATGCTTTTCAAAGGGTGGTTTTTGCTCTATGATATGGTACTGTTTTATCCCCCATGTATTTGCAACCAAGGACCAATCCTTCATTAGATACTGGTAAAATAGCTGGGGTCATTCACACCTTACGGATACCAAAGCTGAGTCCTCTAATTTAGGACATAGGGCAAGAATATCACTGAAGAGAATCCTAAATAACCCATGCCACTCTTTCATACTAATGAAAATTTACAAATGCAACCCGACTTTATTTAAGGGATTAAATTTAGCCTTGTAAATCTTCCAAATGAAGATAGAGATAATAAATGGCTACATTTTCTTTAATTTAATTTTAATGGGAAAAATCTTAAAACATTTTATTCCAAGCCAAAATACACAACAAATTATCCCAAATATAAAAATATCTGAATTATGAAATTAAACAAGCATATGTAAAAAAGAATAATTTGAAAGTAAGTAAATACAACTTAACAAAATAAATAATTTCTAAACAATGAAGAGATAGCAAGATATCCTCTTTGCCATTCCCAACTTTTGTTCAATGATTAAAGATTTTATTTTATTTTTATTTATTATTATACCCTTTTCCCCATCAATTTCACAATCTATTGTGTGCTCATTTTATCTTGCACTTTAAAGTCAATTTATGTCATACAAAATAAAACTTTAGGAAAAAATAAAAACTTAAAACAAGAGTGCTTCAAAACATATGGTAATAAGATGTGTGGTACAACATTCTGAGAAAAAACATAAAAGGATTCTACCTTTTGTCACTCTTCTTCAGCTCAAGGAAAATGTTTATGGTCATCCAAAAAAGGCATACAATTAAATTTATCCCATATTATATTGTTATGCTAGACACTGTTTTTTAGATTTGCCACTTTATAAAACCATAAATTCAAATACACTTTTTCTGGCATGTTTATTTAGTGTGTTCAGGACTGAATTTTTTTTTAAAAAAAAAAGGAAAAAATTATTTTATTTAAAGTGGCACCATTTCTTAATGACCTGATAGTCATGTGAAACATTTATTTACATATATAATGCTTCCAACATGGGATGGACTGAGAAAGACTAGGTTTGATATGCAAAGTGACAATGGAGTCTGGTAACAAGCTAATTCATAATATGTCTGGCCGGGTGAGAAATAGACCCAAACTGAGAACTGTGAGTTTCAAGTCAATAAGTTACTTTCTAACTTTGGTCAAGAATAAACAGAAGAGCTGAAAGCAGAAAAGTCAAAATAGACCATGAATGTTGCTGGTGTCAAGATATAAAATCATTAATAATTTGACTACATTACCTTTTAAGGATTTTATGTTAATGATTGATTTCAGTTTATTAGAAATCAATCATGCCAATGCACTTATAAATAGAGAAGTATACTTTTCCAGTAATAAAATGATTCTCTTTTGCTCTAGCTTTGTGAACAGAATTGGAGCAACAGTGCTAAACTTACCTTGCAAAATTAATAATAATTTTATATATTTTGTTAAGTGAATCAATTTCAAGAATAAAAACTGCAGCATATTCTCCCTTTAATTTTGGTTTATACCTACGTGTTTTCTAAAATTAATTATTCTGTTTCATGTATTAATTTCTTGTTGCTTCTGAAAAAAATTACCACAAATTTAGTGGATTAAACCAATAAAAAATAATTGTATCACAAATCTGGAAGATACAAATCTAAAATGGGTTTGTTGCACTAGCAAACAAGGTGTCACCAGGCTGCACTCCTTCTGCAGGGTTTATAAGACAACGTGTTTCCTTGCCTTTACCAACTTCTACAGGCTATTCTTATTGCTTGTCTTGTGGACCCCTTCCATCCAGCAATCCCTTCATTCCAACCTTTGCTTCTTTCATCACATCTCATACTCTGCCTCTGAAGTCAGGGCCTCATTTTTTCCTCCACAAAATCCTTTGTGATTACATTGAGCATACCCAGATAATCCAGAATTATAACCCTATCTCAATATACTTACTTAATTCCAACAACAAAGTCCATTTTGCCATGAAAGGTAGAGAGTCACAGATTCTGGGAATTAGGGCTTGGACATCTTTGGGAGGGTGAGCATTATTCTGCCCACCTCTTCTATATTGGCATATTTTTAGAAATTACCCATTTGAAATCTTGTATTTCTCTCATTTATTAGTGTCCAAGTAAATGTACAAAACTTTACATAATATGTTGTCATTCATCATTCCTAAGGTATATTTGTTCTACTCAAACTGTATATGGAATCCTCTTTAAATAAACCATGAACAAAAAGGAATTTGGTTCAAAGATTCCATACACTCACTCACATATCTCTTGTTACACTTTCATTCAGAAGTGATGAACCAACTTAATAAACCAACCAGGCACATCAGCACAGGACAAATTTCCAATGAAATCAGATAGGAAAAAATAACCTATCTGTCAACTGTGATCTATTATTGGTCAAATTAAACCCATTGGACATTATTTGCCGTGAAAATCCAAGATGTACATATCTGGATTTCCAGAAAGTTCTATGACATCTTGTCTAAACTAAGATAACAAAGCCCTGGTAGTTGTTAGAGGAATAAGAGAGGCAAAGAAATCATGATGAAAGGACTGTCTGGGCATACCTATGAAAATTAGAAAAGCCCTCAAACAGCAACCCCAGAGGTCCCTCTTTTTGTAGATGTAGTAGAAAAAGCATTGACCCAAGTACATAATTTAACAATGCCCTAGACAGAACATTTTGCAAGTGTGTAAATCTTGTGTGGGGCACATATTGAAACACTTCAAGAATATAAGATTAAGAAAAGGCAATCTTTTCCAAAATTCAGAAGTATAGTAAGGGTAATTTTGCAAATTTAAAGCCAAATCTCAATAACTGAAAGCCCATGCCATTTTCCCTAATGATTCATTTTGTTTTGAGAGAATGTGATTTTATACCTCAATATTTTATAGTCATTCCAATATAGGCATACCTTGGAGATAACACAGTCTTAGTTCCAGACCACTGCAATAAAGGGAATATAACAAAAAAGTGAAATTTTGATTTCCCAGTGCATATAAAATTTATATTAACACTATTTTGGTCTATTAAAAGTGTGCAATAGCATTATGCCAAAAAAACAAAAACAAACCCAATATGCATATGTTAATTAAAATGTGACACAGAGACTCGAGTGAATACATGTTGCCACACCTTCAATTTATGAAGAAAAACATGCAATATCTGTGAAGGAAAATATAATGAGGTATGCCTGTACTCTCTTGGTGTAAAGATTTTATACTACATCAACAACTCTAAAGAAGTAGATAGCTATTACCATGGCTCTGTTTTTAAAATTCAGAAGCCAAATCAAGGAATTTTAATGTTCCAAATAGGGATTTCTTGTCCCTTAAGCTCTAGCAATGTTTAGCTTAACCAGCATATCCCTCTCTCTGAAATTTCACAGATTCCAACACCACAGGTCTGTACTGCCATAAGCTTCTGAGTAAAGAAGTTTATAACATAACATCGGGCATCCTTATTCTAAGAGTAATATAACCACCCCACCATAAAAGAATCAACCATTTTCCCTTCTCTTCTGTGTTCCTTTAGCCTTATACCATTTCAATGAATTCTTTCTTTTTCTACTCTATTCCTTTTCCATCCTTCATTTTATTCCTACATCTCCATCAAGAGCTATAGAACTTTATTTTCCTTCTCTCAAATAGAGTTTTACTCTATGTAGCTAGAAGTACTTCTAAAAATTATAACCAAAGTTAACACCTTCTGTTAAAAAAAACTTCTGTCCTAGATTTGTTTGTCTCTTTATTCCTTATCAAAGTGTTTTTACAGGCAATAAAACACTGAGTAGAAGCAGATTTGTTGACACAGTGGTTGTGATAATAAATGCTATCTTATTTCACAAATGAACATGAAATTGGGTTAAAATGTAAATATCAAAAGTCTTATTTCTTTAGAAGCAATTCTAAACACAAAAGCAGTTTGAGTTACAATGGTATGAAGATGTTTCTAATAATTTAAGAAAATAACCCTTTCTAAAATATGGCTCAAAGATCTAACAGAATACATGACTTCATGTTAATAGTTCTTAATGTGTACTCAATCACAGAAATGCACTGATTTAGGTATGAACTCATGAGATTATATCATGTTATTTAGAACATTATAGGAAATATATGTTAGAAACTTTCAAGTTCATGTACATATGCTTAAAATATTGCTTCTCGATGACAAAATAATCAATATGTTGTAAACCAAATTCTTTGTTTGAATTGGTATCTTCTTTTCCACTGTAATCACTTTCCTCTTTCTTTGCTTCTTTCTTTGTGCTTTTTCAATATTTCATCAACAATTTATTTTCATCAACTGGAAAATAGAAATTCTAAATTAGAAAGCCACAGAAAAAGCCATTTGGGACAAAAACACAGCAATGGAAATAATGACTCACAGTGAGTTGGATACTGGGATACCACAAAGGAGTTCAGCTAGATCTCAGCCACTTTGCCATAACTTCTGCAAGGGAGAATGAGAAATAGTCTAGTATTTGTCCAGAGACAGAGCTAAAAGATTTGATGATCAGCCAGTCTGCCTCTGCTATATAGGGTTTCTCAGTTTTGCGTCTTTTCAACAGCTGCTTTATCAGCCTTAGCCTAAACTGTCCATCTTATCACTGTGAAAAATACTGAATATTAAAAATATATGAACATTTTGTTTATATCTGTTGTTGTTAAAATCTCTAAATTTCTTTATTGACATGGATTGCTCTTAATTACATTTCAAATTCAAGCCAGGATTTGAATATAAAAAAATATAATAATATATGAAGTAAAATATGAACAATTCCAATCTATCAAAATAAATCTGACTAAATTGTTTATTTTGATCCTTTAAAAGCAGTGCATACTTATAATAAGATGTCAAGAGTTTGAAATCCTTGTACAATAATGATATAACATACACTGATAAAAGTAATCTTGAAAGGATCCATTAGAAATATAATTTGTTTATTTGTTCTGAATCAGTAATCCACTCCTGGATATATTTAAAACAAATATTTAATTATGGACCATCAGAGGGACACACAAAGTTGTTAGTAGTATTGGTTAATATAGAACTCAGTAGTTAGGAACTAACTGGATGTTTCTTACTAAAGATAAATTAATTTAATAAATGTGAGTAATTAAGAGTCTAGCAATATCATAACATTACTATAAGATTATTAGAGAAGTGAAAGCAGTAAAGAATTGGTGGGTATGTTGAATGCAGCAAATATCCAGTTGAATTAAGATGTCAGATATCAAAAAGAGATATGTAACAACATGTGCATGTTCAATAAGGATGCATTATATTTACATTATGAAGATGTATACCTTTCTAAGGACCTGTACCAACCTTCTTAGAAGCAGTACATGTACAAATGGGAATTGAAGTCGAATTGCTAATGAATATTGATGATGATTGTGGGATATGGAATTAAGCTAGGATGAACTAAATTTAGTTATGAGATTTAAAAAAAGAATTAAATTAGAGTAACACACATATTTAAAATTGTATTACTATGTGGCATGTAATAGAAATCTATCTTCATCCACGGACTTAAAACTTGAAGGATGCATTGTGCAAAATGCTGAAAATTTGAAATAATTTTTGGGAGATTGAACTCAAAGTGTTTGAGAAGGGGGAGTACAAAGTAACACTGGAAAACCAGAATCTTGTTTATAAAAGATTTCTTCTCAATAGGGAAATCAAAGGTACCCTGGATAATTAACAAAGAACCAGTGGAAACATTTCTGTGCTATGGGAATAATAATAAATTGTACTCAAGCTGCTAAGGTTGTTTCTCAAAGGGGAGAAGCACTCATAAATTTTTCTGATTTCAGTGAAATTAACAACCACTTGAAGGAGTAGTTACACATTTCTTATTTGAGGTGAGTAGGGGGCCCTCATCTTCATGATTATCATATAAGCTCCAGCAACAATTCTTAACTCATGGTTTCAACAATTTTAATTATTGAAATGACAATAATAGCAGTGCCAAACACAGCACATTATACTCTGATTTCATAATGAGATTTTCTGGAGTAAATTGATATTTCTAGCACCATTATTATACTCTTTGTGGAAATCAAAGAATCTGTTTTTATTTTTTATGATTTCTATATTGATTCTGGAAATCTAAACATTGAAAATACTGAATGAGGAACTAATAAGCACTATTTGAAAGCTTTATCTAGAATGTGGTCTTAGCAAAGGTTTTGATGGTCAGGTCAGGGCTTCTGATGTGGAGTAAGGGCTTATGAGTCAATAATAATAGTTTTTGATGAGAGTTTCCAGTTACTCAGTAATGTGGTATAATATTATCTTTGTCTACTATTATTTGCATCTATCGAGTTTCATTTAAGTCATGGATATCTGTGCTCCCATTTTACCAATTCCATACAAGATATGGGGATTGTCAGATTTTAAATTCCCTCTTGGGAAGAATCTTTTATAAGAGTTGGATATGTGATGTTTAATTGACAGGTAAATACAGAAAGCATAAATGAGATAAATGAGGGAATGGAGAATGTGAGACAGGGAAGGAAGAAAAGCTAACTAAAGTGTGCAATAAAGAGTAAGTTACTGCTGCAACTAAGTGAGGCTCAATTACTGGAAATGCTTTGGCGTGTCCTGCAGAAATCTTTTTGGAATTGTCCCAAGGAAGGTCAGAGAAGCTAAAGTTTGAACAAGTGTGCAGGCAACATCAGAGTTGGCCCAATTTGATAAGGAGTGGGGAGACAGATGTTTCTGCCAAAGTGATATTTACAATAGTAAACTGATGATAAACTCTGAATAAAATATTATACATTTTGGCTTAAGCTAATATATTCATCAGAGCACAAGATTAGCATTCCTTGGACCTTCTATATTTATGCTAAATTTGGAGGTGTTTCCATAGGTAAAGTGAGGTTCAAAGGTTGGGAGTATCTCTGCATATATTTCTAATTGGGACCAAATTGAATTTAAAATCAGCACAATTAAAGGGTCAGGGAGAGTCAGTCTTTAGATGAATTTTATCAGGGGTATATATTCTTCTTTCAGCATTGATGAACCTACCACACTTTATACATTCCATAGGTCTAGGCTTGGGTATTCCTTTTCCCTTCTCATAATATATCTAAATGCATTAAGGGAAGTGCTCATCCTTATTTGTAATCCATTTTACAAATTTTACTTATCACAAGAAATGAGAGAAAACTATGTTTCAGGATGGGTAATGGATAAGACCTTCTCATACCTCTGCAGAGGCCCCTCTTGTATAATAGCATAACTGCAATGCAAAAAGAGTAGCTCAGCCCATAGAATTCTGTCTATATATGTGAGAATCTGGCACTTACGGTGAAGAAGCACAGATTTAAAAAATCTTCAAATATATTCACAAGCTGCATAATAGAGATTTGACATTCATCTAAAATTGTATATCAGTCACTGATCTCTCTGTATTGTGGACTTAGTGTTTCCTCATTAACAAAATGTTATTTTACCCAATAAGGAGTGAAACATTTGTAAGGGTTCAAAGCTTTGTTAGTGGGGTTGGATGAGAAAAATATGTGTAAAATTATCTCTGATGCAAACTCCCCATAGACATCCAGTGCTGATGTATTTTTTGAGGCATTCACGAGCCTTCCTTACTTTCTACCTTAGTCCTTCTTTTGTTGGGAGCAAGATGATCTTAAACTGGCCAACCTATTAATCTCAGTTAAGAGTATTTGCTTATGAAATATCTAGGATAGGCAAATTCATAGAAGCAGAAAGTTGATTAGAGGTTATCTTTTAAAGTGGTTATTAATAATATACTGTTGTTAATATATTGTTGTTAAGAAATTTTTAATCTATTTTTAATCTATATGTATATGAAATTCTGGGCCATAAATATCATTTACACCTTTTAAAAAAACAGGGTTATGCTGACCTCTGGAATAGTTGCAGAATAGACCTGATTTTATATAATCAAGAAGAGTTTATACAAAATATGGATGATATCGTCCTTGAAAATTTGGAAGCACCAGTCTATGAAGCACAGTGATTGGAGAGGAGTTGAGAAATTAGTGTTAGAGAAATGCAAGCCTAAAATTAAAATTTGATAATTTTAAATGATATATACTTGATGAAGGATGAAATAAAGATATAATAATAGCATTCAAAATTAAGATAAAGCCTGTGCTTTAGTGGTTTATTTCAGTTAGACAAGTATACTTGTAGTGGCTTACCAGATAATTTTATATGGTACATTAATAAATACATTTAATAATTTTGTATTTGTCTTAGATTATGATACAAAATTATAATAGAAAAGAAAAGTCATAATTTCACAGATATTATTGCTTAGTCAAGGCTAATGAGTGATCTTCTTTTAATGTTTATTTTTTAAATACATGTATATATTTAAAGATACTTAGATTACATAAATGCCACACAAAAATATAGGGGATTCCTATATGCTCTGCTCCTCACATCTCCCTCATTTTCCCACATTAACAACATCCTTCATTTATGGAGTACATTTGTTACAGCTGATGAAAACATTCTGGAGCATTGCCACTAAGCATGGGGTAAAGCTTACATTATAGTTTTCAATCTTTCCCTCACAATTTTGTAGGTTCTGGTAAGATATGTAATGTCTTGTATCAGCCATTGTAATGTCATTCAGGACAATTCCCAAGTTCCAAAAATGCCCCCATATTAGACCTGTTTTTCCCTCTCCCTTCCCTCAGAACATCCAGTGGCCACTGCCTCAACATCAATGATATAATTTCCTCCATTGCTAGAATCACAGAAAGTCTATAATAGAATACCAGTAAGTCTGCTTCAGTCCATAATTCATCCCCCAATCCTGAGGATTCCGGGATGGTGATGCCCACTCCACCTCCAATTGATATGGGACGTCTATCCCCTGGGGCAGATGGATGGGACTCTCTTGCTTGCAGTTGTAGACTCTCTCTCAGGTCATGGGATGATAGTCGTCTGTCATCATCTCCTTGTTATTTATCTTGGGTGAGTCCAATGAACTGGAGCGTAGATGTTGCAGCTCTGTTGAGATTCAGGGCCCAGCTGGCACATGGACAGCCCAACCATTTTAGTCTCTTGGGCATACACCTATAAACCCTAGTACAAATTAAAGGTTCAGATAGAAGGGTCAAAAGAACCATGTTTAGGGAAACCACAACTGAGTCCATCTCTGTCACCCTGGGGAGCATAAATTCCAAAATAAGACCCTCTGGAAAAGCATCAAACTCCTGAGCTACCTGCCCTGAATATAGTGTCTGGATGTCTCCAGAGTCTTCAGAAGACCCACTATTTGAAGTAGTATTTACTTTGGTAGTCAAAGAGCTCCTTCTGAGACATGCATAAGTATAACCTCTGGAATGACCTCCTGACTCACTTTGAAATCTCTTAGCCATATAAACTCATTTGTCTTTATCTTTTCACCGTTTTGGTCGATGCCTTTTTCCAGTTGCATTGGTGGCTGGTGTTTGGCAGTAATCCCTTGGTGTCAGGAAGGCTCATCCTGGGAATTATGTCCCAACTTAGGGAGAAGGTAATGCATTTATATGATTAGTTTGGCCCAGATAGAGGCCACATCTGAGCAACAAGGAGGCTTTCAGGAGGTATCTCCTAGGCACCTGTAATGCTAAGCTAAGTTTCAATTTCCAGAGCAAAATTTAATAAGCAGTCATCAACATTAATGGGCCATCAATGGATCATCCTCCTTCACTAGTCATTGCTCCTATACTCAGGGGATTCCTGCTGTTTCATTAGAGAATGTGGCAGAGCTCCTCAGGATGGGAACTCGACATTCTTTCCTTTATTGTGTGGATCTCCACCCACCGTGACAGTGCCCCATGAATACCAGAACACGTTTATATGCCTTATATGTATGCCCAGGTGAACCTCCTCCCATGCATCCCCCATTGCTGACACTCCACACAAATGATCCTCCCCTATCATAGCTGCCACCATTCTGTGATCCAAAACTTCCTCAAAAATGAAGCCAATGAAATAGCCAAATACAATTAATAAGAAAATGAAAAAATAATGATAGTTTTAAAAATAAGAAATAAAATACACAAAGCTAAAAAAAATTGGAATAATAAAAAATAGTGAAAAATATTTTAAAAATAAATGTTTCTTTTAGACATTATAACTGTCATCTCTGTAAGATCTGATGTCCTATATGCTTAATGACATTGTATTCACCCTGTGTCTTACTTTTTTCATTCTGTCTTCAAATAAGATTTAGGTCACAGAAAAGTTATGCACAGAATTTGGGGATTCCCATATACCCAAAGCCCCCATGCCTTTCCCCCTTTCCCCTACCAATAACATTCTATATGTGGATGGTTCATTTGTCACCATTGATGTAAAAATGTTTAAACATAGCTACAAACCACGGGCAATGGTTTACATTATGGTTTACATTTTGGACCATACACTTTTATAAATTTTGATGAAATTTACCATGGCCTGTCCATTGTTGAAAGATCATGTAGAACACTTCCATCACCCCCAAAATGCCCCATTTTCCATCTATACTATTCCTCCCTCCTGCTCCCCTCAGGACACACGGCACCCAACAGGCTTCATTTCTTGAAGAACAAGATTCATAGTTACTTGCAACAATATTGAGTGCCTGGTATATTGCCCTGTCCTCCCCTATTAGGCACTGCCTATGCTCTCAGGATACTCCTGTCCCTCTATTTAAGAACACAGCAAGACTCCGCAGATGGGATTCCATCAACTTCCTGCTCATTATGTGGGTCTCCATCCACTGAATAGAACCCATTATGAAGACTCACACATTCCCTAAAACCTGCCTAAAGTGCACCCTGTCCTGAATGCCCCTCACATCCAAAACCCTAAACCAGTAACCCTCCCCTGCCATGTTGCCAAAAGACAATTCCGAATGCTGTAGTTCCAACTACATGCCTGCCAATCCCCAGTGTTCACTTTTTCCCTCCTCCAACCCTCCCCCCATTTCCATAGACAGTACCACCCACCCTCCCCACCATACCTCCCTGACAAACCAGCATTGCCCTACCCAAAATTATCACTGCACCACTGTCATGCCCCTCTGTTGCCCAACTTCACACTTCCACCTTATCACAGATTTTGCCCATATGGTCTTTGACTCACAACCTTATTTTCCCTTTCTATCTCCTGTAAATCTATCTTCCAGACTCTAGCTCTGTGAGTCTGCTCAATTTACTTAATATCAGTGAGTTCATGTAATATTTGTCCCTCAGTGCCTGGCTTGCTTCACTCAACATAAGGTATTCAAGATTCATCCATGTTATCCAGTGGGCTAATATTGCATTCCTTCTTACAGCTGAGTAATATTCCATTATATGTACATTCATATAGATACAAGACTTAATATTCAATACAGAAAAAATCTGGAAGGTAAATTCAGACAACTAACTTATGTCTCTTAAAAACACACAAAAACCAAATTTTATAATAATTTCAAATTTAGTGTAAATAGCTATGAAGTTACAAATTCATAATATATGTATTAATAAATTTTATGATGAAATATGTATTACTGTTACAAAAATTTTCTCATTCTCTGTCTACCCCACATTTTCTCTCTTATTCTTTCTCTCATGCTTTCTAACCCTCACCATTGTCTCTTTTACAAAGAGTTCATAGAATGCATTCATAAATATTTACTGGAGAGAGTCAGAGACAAAACAAGAGTTAGGAAGATAAAAAGAAGCACAGTGAAAGCAAATAAAATTAAGCAGGCAAATTTTGAAAATGCTTGTAATATGTTTGTGGTTACACAATTGTATATGTTTACCGTATTCATAAAACTAGCATAAGGAAATGATAAACGCTTATGTATTATTAAAATAACCCAATTTTAAAATTACCTACTTCCTCACTGCAGAATGATTTACTTATAGGGAAGACAGTGACTAGAAGATAGTGTAAGAGAGTCTCCTATAGTGCTGGCAATGTTTTGCTTCCTATTCTTGGTCCTGTTTACAGTATTATTTTCAGGTCATGAAAATCATTAAGCTTTACGCTAATGATATCTGACCTTGTTTAATTGCATATGAACCACAATAAAATTTAAAAAGGAAATAAAACCTTATTTTCAAATAAGAAATTCTTTAATTAGAAATTCTATAAATCCTTGCTACTCAAATGCTCTTTTTAAAAAAAAGATTTATTTTATTTCTTTATTTCTCCCACTCCCTTGTTTTTTGCACTTGCTGTGTCTGTTGGTCTTCCTTGTTTTTTTAGGAGGCCCCCAAACTGAACCCACGAAAGAGGTACCCAATCACTTGAGCCACCTCGCTCCCTGATTAGCTGTTTCTCTCATTATGTTTTTCCTCTCCTGTCTCTTCTGGTTCAGCTTGCTGCACCTACCCATCTTGCCAGCTCGCTGTCTTCTTTAGGAGGCACCAGAAACGCAACCAGTGACTTCCCATGTGGTAGATGAGAGCCTAATCCTTTGAGCCACATCCCACTTCTCATCAAATGCTGTTTGAATCAGTCTTAACATTTTACTGATTCTTCCCTTAATGAAACAGTGAATACGTTTTGACCATGTAATTCATTTTGTATTTATACACATCAGGTTTTTCACATTTTGAAAAATATAGGTTAGCCATTTAAAAGTGCCAAGGCCTTCTAAAATTGGGTACTGGAAGTCAGTGAATTTTAATGGTAATTATTTATAGGGTGTGACTATAAAGTAATGAAAGCAATTTTATTAAGCTCTTCCTTTTGTATAAATATGTGCACTGACAAAAAA